>CABEEJ010004687.1:0-60386 GCA_901482245.1 Timema douglasi | reverse complement strand
AAATTAGAGTTTTATTTAAAAACTATTATGTAAGGAAATGCCACTCAACTAATGTCGTGATCGATCCAATAATTTTGAGAAACTTTATTTATAGTAGGTTGCTATATTGTTTTACTAAAATTATGCTACACTAAGCATTGATAAACCTTATGTACAAACACAAAAATGAACAAAGTAGGCCTACTAGTAATGTTTTGTTTATAAGAAAAAACTAGATTATGGTGCTATATAATATTTTGCATTGACTTTGTGAGCAGCAAAGCCAGCAATCATTCAAATTAGTTTTCAGAACTAATACGTAAGCATAACATTCTAAACATTTTGTTGAAAATGCCTACATTCATGAAACGTCAATGTGTGCAGACATTCTTTTCAAAGGCACTCATTTTCCTGCAGTTTAGTTAGACCCAAATAGTTTCTATTGATAAAAGTTTGAAGATGTGCAAACTATATGTAGTTCAAATATGTGCATTTAACTGAAGTTTATTATTTTCAAATTGACATTAATTTAACCATGTGCCAAATATATAATGGTGATTTACATTACTATGTAAAACTTAAAATACAAAAATTATTTTTTTATCCATGCTGTAGTTGTGAAACATATTTTTTCTTCTCAAATGTAAAGCCTTTTAGCCTTAATGCAATAAGAAAATAATGGACTGAGATTTGATAAAAATAGAATTTGATTCATCACTAACTAAACCAAGTAATGTCGCTAATGACAATACAAATTAGGAAATCGTCTTAATTATTTGGTGCATTTTTGTTAAGTGTGATACTTGTTTTTATTTATTGCAAAATAAACTTAGTTGTTAAGTCAGCTTAAATGTTTGATGTAGGATCTTGCAATTTGGTTCTATATTGCACTACACAAAGCATGTCTTGCATTTCTGTTATTTATATAAATAGTATGCATCCATGGATATATGACACAAGCAGGATGTCAATAAAATAAAATACACCAATTAATATTGTGTTTAATTGACAGCTGACTGTGCCGCACTATACATGGTACATCCCCTTGACATATACTTAACATAAACACAATATGTTCTAAAAGTGACATGCCTACTTCTGCATATACCAATGTATATTCCTACAGATGTCCTTAAGAAATAATGCTGCATCTAATTGTCTAGGAAAATGTGATAAATCAATAGTGCACTGTAAGCCAACCTCCTCACTACTTTAGAGTTATTTTTACAATCTAGAGTCATTAAACCATTCTTTCTTTTGTACATTGACATTTTCATAATTTGGTTACATTTCAAAGAATCCCCCAACCTCTTTGAAGAGCTGAACAGTTTGTATGCCCTCAAATTCTCTACAAGCGATCACCCTTTTGAATTATGATTTTTTTTTTTGCACGGTGTCTTATTATCTGTTTGGGCTATCTGCTTATTTACACGAACGAGGTAGGAATGCTGAAGTTAAGAGTGAGAAACCACCCTCAGTACACCTAACTGGGATTTGAACACCTTTCTTCCCATTCTTCTGCAAGAATGACACTGCAAACCAACAATATTCGACCTGGGGTTCGCGCACCCCCTAGGGGTACCACTACCTTAGACTATGTAACTGCAGATGTTGGTGATTTAATGTTGATGTCTTCAGCGAGAACCACACTATCTCCCTTATCGTAGCAGCCACCTTCCCTAGAATCTGACCAGTAGCCCCTAACATAATGTTCAGATATTAATTTCAATCAAACACAATTTCATTCCCCTGGTACACCCAAAACTTTTGAATCAATCCAAAGAGCAAAAGGTTCACATCTAAGTATGAGACAATGTTGTATTGTCGGAAAGTACATTCATTACTCAAATTTAGGGATGGGATCCTCAAATCCCTCAAACTCGTAAGGATATTTTAGAATTTGACCCCCAAAAAAATTGATTCAAGATGCAAATCCTAAAAATAAAAATAAAAAAATCTTCAATCTTTCAAGTGAAATTTGTTTTAAAGTAGAGATGGGTCGAATCCACTATTTCTCGGATCCAAATCTACATTTTATTTTCGGATATTGAATCCGAATCCTATCAAATTGTTAGAAATTTTAATGATTTACAAATAGACCTACATTACACAATATAGGTCTAGGCTGTAAATTAAGATTTATTTCAATCAAGCTGTCAATATGAATCAACCCCAACAACCCCTCACAAAATACTGGTTAAAATCAAGCCAAATTAAACAATCTAGACTCATATTATTGTATAGAAATCAAATCAATCAAAATTTGAGTGTCTTTAAGTTATTTTTAAAAGTTTTGATAGAAATTTTCCACACCTGACAATTATTATTATTTTTTTTTAAGTAGATTTTATTCATGTTTATCTCTTCTGTCTGACAAAATAATGATTACAGATTAAGTTGTGCTTTTCAAGTAGGTCTAACTTAGTAATTTTGAATTCAAAAATCAAAATATTATGCTTTGTTTATGAGGTGAAGATTTGACCATCAAATCCAATAAAACACTGAATCCTCGAATCTCAAATACTTGTCAGGATTCGGTGGATTCGAAGAATCGAGTGGCCCATGTCTATTTTAAAGCTTGAATAGTGCTTATTGGTAGTTCAGAACCAATATAAGTATAGGATGAACTTAAGAACCAGGTCCCAGATCATAAATGTAACACTTAACCCAATGTATAAATGATAAAACAAATGGATTATAAAGAATAATATTAACATTTAGTTAATATCTATATTTTCTTCTATTATATTTTGATTTATTCTCAAAATTCTTTCCAAGATTCGGCGGCAGATTGGTAATTCGTATTCGTAAAAGTGTATTTGACACAACTCTATTTATGTTTCACATGTGTCCTAGAAACATTCTTCCATCAAATATTTCTTGTTCAACGAATATTGACCATGTTTTATCACATGCTGTGAGCAGGGCTTAAACCAATTCTATATTTCAAGGCAAATCAATTAATCTTTTTGGTATATCTTTACATGTATTGTTTAGTGTACTCTTAATATCACTGATTTGTGTTTATATGGTTTATTTTCCTGCAACCTGTCATCCCTCCTCATTTGTGACTGAATGTGATTGTTAGATAGTTACTAGGCAAACAATCCAATGTGCAAAATTTATGGTACTAACAAAATGAATATGTATATTAATTAAATGATAAAAATAGGGATGTGCGAGAACCATTTTTTCAACTTGAGATGATCTCGTGACAAGAATATAAAAAAGTATTGAGACATGAGAACGAGATGAGAAAACATCTTATGAAATTAAAAAAGATTAAATTATGTTTATTAAAATAAATATATAGTTTATATAGAGTTCCTTTTCAACATTTGAGCTGGCACTTGCTTTATATTGTCATATATATATATATTTTCATTCAAGCCCTTGAGCTATAACTCAAATTTAATTTTGTAGTGTAACAGCTTATATTGTCAAAGTGTGATAATGAAAAACAATATTTATAACCAAAACAAGAACGTTTTTTTGGGATAATGTGGCCTATTTTTGGGTTATTACAATATTATTGGAAATAATAAATTTCCGTTGTTTTTTTTTAATTTCTTAGGGTCATTATTTGCTCTTTTTTATTTCTTGAATTTTCGAGATATTTTTGAGTCTTGCACATCCTTAGATAAAACACAGCCATGACTTTATAAGTATGTGAAATTTGTTATGATATAGTTATGTAAATATGTAATATATATAATGCTTTAATATGTACACACTACTAAATTAATAAAGGTTATATATATTTAAAGATTATTACTGCTGAACAAAAAATCTGAATTGCCTAAAATTCCATGCCACATTCATTTTTAATAGTGGTGCATTGTTTTATTTGTAATACTTCTTTTCTCTAGGGTTAAGTGTTTGCACTTTTAAGGGCCACTATTAATATGTTTGATCACAATTTAAATTCAAAGTCACTAGAAAATACTGGCGTTGTTTGAACTGCCAGTATATTCAAAATTGTGTATACTTTTGGAAGAGGGTGTAGGATAGGTTGATAGAAACACAATATGGCTTTTACAATGAAAATAAGAACACAGTTCACACTTCACAATGTTGACACTAGACAAAGAAGTAATGGCTACCTATAATTCCTTACCAAAGTCCTTTTTTCTCCCATTTGTGTTTTGGTTTCTTCTTTTAGGAAGTTGCGTTGCACTTTTCACACTCTTTCCTGATTAGTTCTGATAGAATGAAATGTAGGTCAAGGGATTGGGCAGTAGCAATCGATTTTCTTCAAGTCGCAGCAGCGTAAAGTGTGAACTGTGTTCGTCTTTCAATTGTAAAAATCATGTTGTATTTGTTCCCTTTAATATGTTTCAATCCACCTATCCTGTAGCTTCTTCCAAATATAACAAAATACCTCAAAAAGCAAAAGGAAGTTTTCCTTGATGTTGTTTGAACAGAGTAAATGTTGAGAAAAATCTGTACGAAAGTGTTTGTGTTGCTGAGGATAAGGTAAAAGTGGATGCTAACGATCCGTTCCGTTGAGAACCAAAAAACCTATCGTCAGTGGTGGAGAGACTGGAAAGTCTTGGGATGAAGTTTTGAGTAGGGTAGGGAGCATGGGCGGGGGGCGGATTAGCAGGTAAACAGTATTCTCTGGCTATTATGAATTAAAACTGTAAGTCAGGGACTGAAATATTACTATTATCATCGCATCTTACTACCCGTTCGAGTTATATGCACTTACACTAATGTGTAATAGTGAGATGAAATGGAACATGGAATCCTAACCATGGTGGAGGCCTGACATTCCACACATTCACAAGTTGTGATTAATACAAGTCTTGTCAGAGGTGAAGAAAGGGTTTGGCAATCAGATAAATCTCTGCTAGGACTGGGGATTGAAACCCGGACTCTGAGCATAGAAGTCACCCTGGGACTGAACTAAACCGTCGGTTCATTTTTAAAGTTAACCTTAACTTGATAAAAACACTAGGCTCATTTAGTTTATTTTAATGATGAATGGTGGTCATGGTTCAAATCCTGAATGGGTAAACACAGAGTGTATCTTTCTAAATAGTTTCCCTTTGTCCCTCCACAAAAATACGGGTACATTACCTCTGTTTTAGATATTTATCATTATTAACATACTATTGTAATTGATAAAATATAAATATTAACTATACTAAGTGCGCTATATGCAGCTATGCTCAACTAATAGGTTAAGTATTTAAAGCATTATCTCTATACTGTCACCCGAGAATGCAAGTGTTCTATGTCCAATTTTTCACTTTTGTTTTAAAGAGCATTGACCTTGTGTATACAACCAATGTTACTAGGTGACAACTCAAGTTTGTATCTTAAGTAATTATATAGTAGTCTCAAATTTAACAATTTTGGACACACAACACTTGCATTTTCAGGTGACGATATGTTGTCGAACATGAGTATTTGTTAGTTATGGCTATAGCCTCATATACATATTATTCAAATTAAAAAATTACATCTGGACACGGGACTTGAACTTGGGACCTACAAACTATGTTTTGATAGTTGTTATAAAACTAATTCTTTACATCTGAACCAAGGGGAGAAAATACATTTAGAAAAACATTTGATGATAAAGTACATAAAAAGAGATTATGATTGTGTAGCAAGAAAGGGGAGGTGAAATATTGATGTAAACATTCTGTGCACAAATGCATATATTGTTAGTGTCCATCTGGACACGTTTGTAACCTGAACCTAGCTAATACAGTAGTGGCTCGCAATTTATGTAACATGATGCGATTGTAGGTTGTTGTTGGTGCTATTACCTTTTAAACTTTTATTTTAGCGCCGCGTATTTTACTACCTGTTCAGTTTATACGCCTTTGCACCAATTACTCTAATCTTAAATCTAGGACAGACACAAAATCCATCCTCCAGCTGTCAATTCATCACTGTGAAAAGGTAAACTTATATTCCAACAATGATACATTTCTCAACCATGTCAGGGATCGAGCCCGGGACCCTTAGCTCCATAATATGTGGATGCACTACCGACAGAGCTAAGCTTCTTAATTTTTTAGCATGATACATTTTTTTTCTAAGTTATATACACAAACCAATGTAGATCTTTTATGCAAAAGGGCTCATTTGTTTTTATAAAAAGGTGGGGAGGGTGCACAGCATAGATTTTCTTGCTACTGTAAATAAAGAGAGCTATTTACTTAAAACTCGTGTGATATTTGAAACGAGATAATAAACATTGTTGCACATTCTACCAAAGAGAGTAAACCAAATAATATACACTGTTAGAGAAAAGTGGAATATCCCACCCACAGAGCATTACAGCAATTTCCAAATTTAAAGACTTGTGTAATATATAATTATGTCAAAGGCGAATTGGAAAATCCGGCTTAATGCAAAAGGCACCGTCAATCTACAATGAGCCAGGCTAGTTGGAAAATAATATTATATTTGCTTATCAGCCTGATAACTTTTAGTTTTATTGCAATGAGCCCATACAGCTTTAGGCTATTAAGGAAATGCACCTTTGTTCGCTCAATCCGCCTAGTTGAGTCCAGGCTTATTGCAATAGGTCCAAGATAGTGAAGGCTTATCAAAATGTCTACAGCAGCGATTACCAAACTGTGGGATGTACAATCTATTTTTTTCTCTTTCCACCCTTAAATAAAAAATACTACCATTAATTCAAGGGTTGGATAGGTTATTAAAAAAAACTCTGAGAAACCTTATGAAAAATCCATATTTCTAAAGTTTTATCCCAATTGGTAAAATAGTTTCGTCTCTTGTCAGAGCTACAGACTGATATTATTTAAAAAAAAAAAAAACACATTTGTGGATTTAGGGAGTTATGCAATGTCGGCATCCATCAAAATCTCAAGTTATATTTTTTTGACAATTACTATTTTTTCTCAACTAGAGAGGTGTGAGACGGTTAAAAGTAACATTATATATTAACTAGTTGGTCATTGCAGCGATGGCTGCAGATTATTGTACTAAAATTATTTTAAACTTTTTATTGGGAAAGGATCTCTATAATAAGCCCTCACTCACTTTTTAGTTAATGTATAAAATGAGTGTTTGTTTGTCAAAATCTGTTTAGTCATTTCCTCATAATTTATATTATTGGAAACGGGCTTATCAAATTTAATATAAGATATATGATAAAGAGAGTGATAAAACGTGATGGTGAAAATGAGAGTGTGTTTGAATTTGTGATTGTGTGTGTGTGAAAGTGAGTATAAGAGACTTAAAAAGAGTAATTGAGAAAGATCGAGGGAGTGTAAGCGAGTGATAATGAGAGTATGTGTATGTGTTAGAGAGATAATTACTGGGAGAAGAGGGAAAGAGAGTGTGTAAAGTGAAAAAGAGAGAGATAAAAATAGAATAGGTAAGGGAGAACGTGTGATATGTGTGTGTGTGTGTGTGTGTGTGTGTGTGTGTGTGTGTGAGACAGAGAGAGAAAGCATGTACAATTTTGGAAGAGTTATTGTGTGAAAGAGGGAGAAAGTTAAAATGGAGAGATTAGTTCAAAGAGAGAAAATTAGGTTGTGAGAGAGTTAGAGTGAGACTTTAAGAGAGAGTGTGTTTGAGAGTGAGAGTTTAAGAGAGAGAGAGAGAGAGTGTTTGAGAGAAAGTTAGAAATATAAATTGAAAGAGCGAGTTTGAGAAAGAGAGAGCATGTTTGAGAGTAAGAGTGTTTAAGTGATAGAACGTTTGAGAAAAAGAGCATTTGAGAGAGTGTAATAAAGATAATGTGAGAGAGATTGTGTGATAAAGTGTGTATGTGTGTCTTGAGAGAGTGTGTGAGAGAGAGAGAAGAGACTATATTAAAAAGAGTGTTGTATAGTGTGTGTGTGAGGGAGAGAGGTTTGAGAGTCTGATAGAGAGAATGTGAAAATATAGACATTGTACTTACATTTTAAATGTCATTTCCTCATATTATTACACTTCACACATCCTTAAAGAGATTAAATTAAATTACACTCAGTCATAATGAAAAAAAAATTTCCGACAATCGTCGCACTTGCTACACTGACTTGAAAATGGTGGAGAGCCAGGTAAATCCCAAAAGAGAAATGGTGGTGGGTCAGGGCGATAAGCTTTACAAACATTCCAAAACCACTGGCGACATAATTATGGTTTCAAGGACAAGACAGCTAGTGACTTGAAGTGAGAAGGGATGAGTTGTGTGCTCTGACCAGGCCGTTCTGTTTCGGCTATTGTGGGCTTGTATCAGATATGTTTTCAAAATCTGGGGGCAAAATATGAAGCGCCTCAGCTCGTATCAGCTTTCATGAGTTTCATATTGAATATTAATGTGAATGCAGTACCATTATAAAGTTAAAAGAAGTCGGCATTAATTGATTTACCTCCCCCATTTATTACACACGTTTACGTATACAAATTACAACATATATAAATTATAAAATTAATACGATCAATTGAATATTGGATTTATTTGGCAATTTTTTTAAGCAATTAATAGAAGGTTCATTGAAATAATATTCATTTCAATTAATAAACCTCCTAAAGTACTTCTAACATTCCAAATATGAAAGCTTTCCATCATTTGGTTTTTCTAAAAATGGTTGCATTAGATGCCAAAATTTCAAACTTTCAGCAAACACTGTGCTTAAAATATACATTTAATCTATATGTAATACACCGATCAAAGTTTGGTTTAAGAACACCTACTAATATATATGTAATTATTAAATTATTAGTTTTGGGCCATACACCTTTAAAGAGAGATTGCATGAAATAATAAATTATTGCATTATTATTGCATAAATAAATGTTTTTTATAACATATAGGAAAAACCATATAAGCCAATAGTTTCAAAATTAAAAGTCTTAACTTTTTATTTTGTATATACACACAAATATGTCTATAAGTCTTCAATCATCTGGTTAGCCATATTTATTTAGGCAACCTTATAGAAGCTTTCATTTGTAAATCAATTTTAACTCAACTTCAAATGCCTACTACTAAAAACATCCAAATTATAATTTTTCATATTTCAATAAAATAAAAACTTAAAAAAAATTGTTAAAGTTTTGACTTCCAAAAGTAATGTATGCTCTACATAAAGGCTTGCGGTTAATATGGCTAGGCATATTGATACACTAAAGTAGATCTGGTAGCTTTTCATATTATCAGAAAGGCATATTATCAATAAGGAAATCAAATTTTATATAATGCAACCCAAACAAGTTAACCTCGCAGTCCAACCAAGAACAACTGCCAGTCCATAGGACTTAATTATTGGGGGCATAGGTTGGGGGAAGAGAAACCTCATTTTTACTTTAAATTAGAAAATCAAAATAATTTTGCTAACAGATTTAGGCCACTTACATACCCATACAGTATCACCTTCTTAACAGCCTAAATAATTGAGGTCTGAAAGGCCTAACTGATGTGTGCGGGGTTGCCGGCCGATTGTTTGAACAGTTGGACTTTGGAATCACAACAGTTCTTCCAGCAGGCCACAGTACCTGTTAGACGGAACCGACATGTAGGGGAAGGAGTCACAAACGGCCGGCAGGCAAGTTTTTATTCAGTTCAATCTCCAATCTCCACATGCTCAGTGACATCATGTTTTTTCTACTATTCAACCATGGTCACGTTGTCGAAAAAAAAGTATATGAATGTATTGAGATCAGATATCTCTTTTCATTATGCAGCAAATTTATATGGGTATGGTTTTACCAGTTCTACTATTCTTTCCTTCATACTCTGGGTGTTTCTTCTTCTTCTCTAAGACGTATGCAAGTGCTATATATGCAAGCAATTCATCAACTAACATTTCCCCCACAAAAAACTTATATACAACTACACACAACTGAATATAGATCTGTTTGAGTGTGGTGGTGAGCTGGGAGAGGTAGAATTGTCTCAGGTTGGTCTGTCATTTATACCTGAAGATGAAATTGTCGTCATGCATGTCAAACTCATTTGGTCATAAGGGCAACATTGAAAATTATGTGGGGGCTGTATTAAAAAAAAATCTTAACTGTCACTCTCCTAAGTAAAAAAATACTCAATTTTAAAATCCTTACTATTACAAAAATAAAATTAAGATTAAAACCAATTGTAAGAGTTACTATCTATTTTATTTTATCAGAAACTTATACTTTTATTTCCAGAAATGATTTTGAGTTTCATACTATAAGGCGAGGATGTATGGAACACAAGTTAAAGGCAGTATTTTTGCAGATTTTGGCCAAAGTAAATCAAATTTTGTTCCAGAAGAAATATAAAAGCTTAATTTCTTTCACATGGTCACCTTAACATCTCTTGAATATCTGTCAAGGATGTCCTGGAATTTAATGACATTTTATCTTCATTTAAAAAGTTTTGTCATCTAATGCCGCTATGCTCAAGACACATATTCAATAACTGTTAATTTCATCATGTGAATAAAGTTAAACTCTATGTTTAACACTGCTCTTAACTCACGTTCCCTATAGTCCTACCTTGTATTAAATTCAAGTTCATAATCAATGACAAATGATTGACTGGATGTCGTGATCCCTCCTGTTTTATTCCCCTCCTTTTCATAAAAAAAAAACAACTATTCACTCCCTTGTATGCTTCCAAACATTAAATATATTTTGAGCGCAAATTAAACCATTTATGTGATTCGATATCTGGTGAATAAAAAGTTGCTACACCAACCCTATTTCTGAGATTTCCCCAAATTATGTTCAATTTATAGAAGTCATAATTCCAAATGGTGGTAAAAATAATAGCAACAATAAAAAAAATTGAATGCATTGTATGTTGTTTCATCTATAGATGCATAGAATCATGGATCGGCCGCATGTTTGACATGCTTGCTGTAGGTATAGGGGGGGCTTAACACTAACAATTTAACAGATTTCTTCATGTCATATAAAATAAGTTACTTTAATCATTTATGAATTTATCTTTCAATGTTCTGTATAATACATTTCACTGTTTCTTTTACAGGATTAATATGTATGAGATAAAGTACATCAAGAAAAATATAATTTGTAACTAAATAAATATGATGCATGTGTCCTCCTAGTTAATGACTCCCATGAGTGTGTCATTAGCTTAAAATCTGAAACTTAAGAAACTGTTTTAGTAGTGAAAGTTAATTTCTAAAATATATTTTTGTGTATGTTAGTGTTGTATCTTAACTAATTCACCAGCATCCTTCCTTCTTTTTTTTTGAACAAAATTGGAAATCTATATTAATAAAATTTAACTTCATTATATTCTATATAATTAAACTACTTACTAAAACGTCGAAAAATTCTAGTGCTTCATACACTAGAATATAAAATAAATAGCTTACATTAATATCTATTAATTAAGTGCCTGATTTAAAGGATTGTTTTGAAAGAATAACACTTATCTCAAGTACCCCAAAAAGTTTCAATTTTAAAATAAAGACAGTCAAATAATGGTCATAAAAGTGTGATTTTGAAACTATTACTATTTACTAATATTACTAAGAAAGTGGGTTATTTTAATTAAAACACTTTACAAGCACAATTAGTTATATTTTATATATAAACCTACAAAAATTAATAAACATATTAACAACTTAGGCATATAAAAAGACAGAAAACATTTATGAAAATTCAACATCCATATTTGAATAAAAATACTTAAATAATGAGAGCTGAGAGCTAGTTTCAAAGATCACTTATTTTTTGTATCTGGTACAGATTATGTTTACTTACTTGAAGGTAAAAAAAGCCTGCTATTACTGAATTATCTTCGTATATGCCTAAAAGCTAGTGGCATCGCCTGGGGAGTATGCATAGCACAAATTAAAAACCACTGCTTTATTCCAAATAAATTTATATGTGAGTGAGTAGTTAATCACATCTATAGGTTCTTAATTTTTTTCTCTGCCTTGAGTCTGGCCACTTCCTTCTCGAGCTGAGCACAAGCCTGCTCTATTTCATAGTTTTTACTGACTAGCCCAACCCAGGACGACTCAAGGTTCCTCAACTTGTCCCCACCCTGCGTCTGCATGTTCTTGCGCTGCCAGTTGATCTCCTGAATCTGTTTCCTGGTAAATACAAACATTTGTTTAATAGATGAAGATCAACATCTTATCTGTTTGTAGCTTGGCTGGCCAATGAAATTACATTGACTTGCGTGACTCAAGATTTATAAGATGGTTTTTTTCTCATACAAAATGTTGACAGTATTATTACAAAATAATATAATCATTACACTAATTTTCTTATTATTTTTTGTTATATTTGAAGTATGATTAATGATATAGAATAATAATCTTTATAAATTCACCTCATAGTGGTGAGTTGTTTCTGAGCTTGTGTCACCAATTGCACCAACACCTCCAGGTATGACTTCCAAGCTTCACATCCATATTCTACCATAAGCTCCAGATTGCAAATCCTAGCACATGAGAAAAACAATTATAAATTATTTATGATTGATACATATGATACATTTTGAAATATACTGACTTTTACAAGTTTTCAAAACAAAAAGTGAATTTTTTCTAATGTTTATTATTATAATTTAGAACCACTTCTTACTGCTCTTTTGGGTTATTCACCTATGTACTAATTATACTAATGTGTTAAGGATTAGGAAGGTTGAATTTATAAGAAATGTATCTGCATTTGCATGAAGTAGAAAACCATTTAGGGAAAGCCACCCTCAGCACACCTGACTGGGATACAACCCTGATCTCCCCATCTGCGAGAGTAACCCCTTAGACCATGCAACCACCGAAGCGGGCAAGCAATATAATAAGTAAAAATAAATGATAATATATTCAATGTTTCTATTCATCCCTTCATTCGGACACCTATTTTTTTTATAATTCTTTTGGAAACATTTTTTTCCTTAATCCTTTTCTTAACTAACACAATATCTACAGTTATCAGGAAGATCAACAAAGACTAAGTGTTCAGGAATAGTTGCTACACAAACTTGAACACATACCAAGGCTTGCATTTGGTGGTAATTAATTTATATTAAGTAGGTAGTATTTATTTAAATACTTGTGACTTAGAATGGAAACTACGGAAGAAGTTAAATCAGGATAACCATGGAGAAGGGAGCATATGGAAGGGTGAGGGGATGGCTGACAGCTGGAAGAATCCCGATTAAGTTGAGAAAGAGTTTCGCAAAGTGTTTCGTGTGGAGTGTGGTGATGTATGGAACTGAACCATGGTCAGTCAGAGAGAGAAATGTATTTGGAGGGTTTTGAGAAGGTGAAATGGATGGACAGAGTGAGGAACGAGGTGGTGTTGAGGAGGGTAGGAGAAGAGAGGAGCTTTATGGGGAAAATAAAGAAGAGAAAGACATCTTGTTTGGGCCACACACTTTGAGGGATTATTTAATGAAGAGGAGACACTAGAGGTAAAAAGAGGAAAATAGTATGGAATGTTATCAAATTAATATCAAGAAAGGAAGAAGCTACTAGAAGACTGAGAAAAATGGAAGATCTCCAGATAATATCCGTCTCAGGACAGATCCACAGAAGACGAGATATTAAGTATTGTAGTTATCAAATATATATATAAAAAACAATAAAAGAAGGTTGTTATGTATAATATAAAATAATAAAAGTTTAATTTATTATGTAATAGTAAAAATAGGCCCCTACTTATTATTGTGTATATTTATTAGTCAGTTCAGTACAAGCAAATACCTTGAATTTCTTCTTAGTTTCTTCTTATGAACAAGGAAATTTAAATAAGAATATCTCATGACCCATATACAGTCCTACTTGTGAGACTCTTAAAATATGTAGAAGTTTGCAAAATCTCAAAAGGAATCCTGTCTTTGACAGCTACAAAGCTTTGCCAATGAAAAGTTAAAATTCATACTACAATAATCTAAAAGAATTAAATATTATGATCAAAATTTTGTTAGATTTTTAGGCTAAAATATGTTAAACATTTCATTGTAATTGAACTATCGGGCATTATTCATGTTTGTGTTTGCTCGGTGCATTAATATAATAAATTAAATTATTTCTAACATTCTTGATATTCTCATGTTTTCCATCAAAGGTTTACACCCGCAAGAGTCCTGCGTCCCACTCAAAGTATGCTACAGTGTTTGATTCCTGCAAAGCACCTTCCCTTCCAGTGATGACCAGCATCAGGGAAGTTTATGCGAATCCGCGTATAAGTGACCCATAATTCTACACACCCTATTTAGTTAAATTTTGAGTTAATATAAAGCTGAGTAAAGGATAAAGAACTATCCAGTGTAAAAACCTCCAGTGTATTATTATTATTATTATTATTATTATTAGCACCGCGTCTTACTACCCGTTCGGGTTATACGCACTTACGCTAATGTACAATGGTAGGGTGAATGTGAGATGAAATGAAGGACCTACAGTTTAACGTGGAATCCGAACCACGGTGGAGGCATGGCATTCCTCACATTCACAAGATGTCTTGTCAGAGGTGAAGGAAGGGTTTGGTAATCAGATACATTTTTGCCGGGACCGAGGATTGAACCCCGGATGCCAGCATAGAAGTCTGACACCTTACCCCTAGACCACCAGGTCACCAACCTCCAGTGTAACCAGAGCTATTAGAATTCCGTCTGCAGGCTTAGTGCCAAGCTTACATCATCTTACCACCCATCTGATTGTGCTGATATTTAAAATATTGAAAATGTGCTTACCTTGTAGCTTGGTGCTCCAACTGAGCCAGGGAATTCTCTACACATTCTGTCCATGCTGCGATGTCAGTCATTTTACCTGCGGGTGGAGGGGGAAGCTCATATCGTTTCATACTTAAAACGTCCATGGGGAGGCGCTGCTGCATTCGCTCAAACTCACTCCGCATTATTTCAGTCTACACAGAACAAAAAAGGTAATTAATCAGAAATATGGAATAATACATATATGCAAGACTTTGTGACATCATAATGGTGCAAAAAGTTAAATTAAGCCTTATAAAACATGTGTGTTAGCTGTAATCAAAATAAGAACGGTCTTATTGAAGGTTTATTTCAAAATCATGGGTTGGTTTACAAGAGTTGATAGCTTGAGATGTTATTCGGCTTTATCTTGTAGGAACAGCCGATTGCCCCTCCGAGTATGGTAATCAAAGTATAAAATGGAATAGATTATCATTCTAATATATTATTTCTTCTTTTCTGATGGCAAGTCCCAAACCCAAGTATATTAGTAGGATGTTAGGGGTATGAAGAGCTGACACTCGGCTCCCGCACTCTCCTGTGAAAGCCTACATTAATATAACCAATACCCTATGTGTAGCTTACTAGTGGCGGGGATAACCAATAACCAGCTCACTGGAGCCAATACTCAGTCCATGCGCGTTAGTGTGAAAGACTAAATAAGACCCAATACCTCAAATATAATTGAACAACTCTTAATAAACCCAGCTCACATGTGTTTGTCTAAAAGAGGCCTAAAGAAATAGAATGAATGGTATGAATTTAAATGAAATGCACCAGCATTATTGTATATAGAGAATCAGGAACCACATTGAAGGGGTGTAATAAAACTCCAACCTGACTGCACAAACTAACTTTACCAGTAACAATGTTTACAACTATGAACAAAACTGTAGGCTATTAATTCAATTAAGTACCTACTTATTTACACTTAAGAGTTAGATGAGGGAGAATGTACCAATATTTGTGTGAAGGGAGAGTGTGAAACAATTTACGAAAAACCACATTTAATACACCCAGTTGAGATTTGGAACACCAGGTTACCTTCTCAAAATCGTTTAATTAATAAATATTCTCAATTTGAGTACATTTCTACTAACCTCAAAAGCACTCAAATTAAGAGGTGGGATGTGTTCCAAATAATTCTTTGTTGGTCGATACCTTCTTGTCTCCTCCTCCACCATAGCCAGAGCCTTTAAAAAAACAAACAAATGTATGAGTAAGGCTTCTTTAAGATGATCAGACTTTTCGCTGGACGCAGTGTCCAGCATGACATCATGCATACCAAAGGAAACGCCGTCGAACAAATGGCATGAAAGTGAAAATCTCCGGCACAGCTTCACTCTGTGTTCCCTCTTAGCTGCTCTCAAGTTGCCACCATGGACAGTGACACTATTTGTATATAAAAAGTAAAAGAGTTCAAGGAAATGGGTCCATCCTTTAAATCTACAAAGACCAGTTGTTGGGACTTTTGTCACTTTGTATCAAGATTTAAGAAAAGATGAGAGAACATTTTTCAACTACTTTATAATGACAATAACAAGTTTTGATGAGCTCCTGAGTCGAGTGAGTCCACTTCTACTCAAGCCAAATAATAAGACGAGAGATGACATTTCACCAACCGAAAGGCTTGCTGTATCTTTAAGGTAAGAGTTCCCAGAGTTTATTACTTTAGCTTAGTAATTAATTAGAATATGTGGAATTTTGATATGAAATAATATAGCCTTTAGAAACAGACATTCTCAACCTGTTTGTTTTACATAACAAAGTCTACTGTATTTTATACAAAATAAATCAGTATGTATTTATTTTAAGCTCTTTACAGACTAATGAATATGGAACAAACAAAATTAATCGAAATTACAAAAGGTTTTATCAACTCTGATTTCTGAACACACTGATCATTGCACTAACTTTGAGAAAAATCCTAAAAGGTTTCATCATTACAAGTAGAACTAATTGCTTCATTAGAAAGCGGAGAAATACTTGATCCTACTGACAAAGGTGAAATGACGTGTTGACCTGAAGCCGTGTTGTTTGGCTGAGAACCACCGAGCTGTCCGAATCCGCTTCTATGTCAAGTTGGCATAGGTATTTCAATCCGGGGTTGAGTTGAGGGAAACAAGGTTTCCCCATAAATTGATGAAGGTGGTAGTGGTAGTGGAGGTGGGTATCTCCAGGTTGGCGGACCCATTTGTTGACATCCGTAATAATTTGGTGGTGGTTGCATGTATGATTGGTGATATACAGACCATGAGGCACTCAGAGGAGTTGATCGAGACTGATAAATATTTTGAAGAATGTTCAAAACTTGGAACGTTTTCGTTTCATTGTCATCAAGTTTTTGAATACTGGGAAGAATACCTTTAAAGAAGTTAAGGTGACAATCTTTTGGCTCTTGCAATTTCTGTAAAACTGACTTTACAATATCTGACATTCCAGGTCTTTGTTTTTTACGTTTCTGAGAAGTGGTGGGGAATGGTGGGTGCCAGAATGTTTTAGAATCAACCTTATTAGGTATTTCAATTTCTGATTCCTTTTCAGCAGTACCTTCTCTCTCATTATCCATACTAGAAGTTGTCCCCTTTCTCTAGTGTTCTCCTGCAGGAAGCCCAGTTAATCACTGTATATGTATTTCTTAATTGATTTTGCCTCAAATCCTGTTCCTTTTTCATCTTCAGGCTTCTTCAAGTACTTCACCTGCCGGTCCCGGATGTTATTCCACTTATTAATGATGGCCTTACCTGAGACAGGGAGGAATACTTCAATTACGTTTTGCCTTTGGATAGTTGCTGTGTAAATTTCACCTACACCAGAGGGGGCCAACCCGCGGCATACATGCCACTGGTGGCGTGTGAATGCATTTTGAGTGGGACGCCTAAAGTTAACATATATACTACAACAAAATTGCCATAAAAATTATTAGGCCAACAAACCAATAAAACACCTAATTAGGCCAAGTTATCCAATTTAAAAAAATTGTGGCTATTAAGTTCTCCAACTCTTTGTATTGTTTCACGCCACTCAAGATGTATGGATAATTTATTCTTGAAACATGAAATTATTAAAGTATTTATAATGAGATTAGATAAAAGTTTTTCTTGGATTTCATTAATAATATTGCTATGATTTTTTTTATGTTCTGTATTATTTTTTCTGATATCATATCTGAAATAAACAAAAATAGTCCAGCCTTTAATTATTCAATCAATAATCAAATGTTAATACACTATCAATCCTTAAGGCAGGAGGGGAGGGAACGCTAGTTAAGGTCAGTATTTTTGCAGTTTTATATATATGTTTTTTTTTGGCCAAACTGAATCAAATCTTTTTCCAGTAGAAACATAGAGTATAATTTTCTACACTTATTAATTTCAACAGCTCTTGAATATCTTTAAAGGGTGTCCTAGAATTAGATGATAACTTTTTATCTTCATTTAAAAAGTTTGTCATCTAATGCCACCATTCTCATGAGTGATAATGTAGAATTGCTGATATTAAATTCTATGTTTCTAATAGAGATACATTTGATTTAGTTTGGCCAAAAATGTTCTTTGCTCTAAAAATTACAAAAAACTGCCCTTAGCTCGCATTCCCTTTCATACCACTGCAATGTTTTGTTTGTGTGTTGAGTTTTAATTTTCAATGTTTTTGATGCCGGGTGTTTTTTTTAGGTACCTTGAAAGTGGTAATACTTTCACGGATCTTCACTATGTTTATCGATTTGGAGTGTGTACCATCTTTGAGATTTTTCATGAAGTTTGTGATGCTGTGTTGGACAATTCGCGTTTCGAGTGTATGCCTCCTTTAACAGAAGAAAAACTGGAGTTTGTTGTCAATGGATATAATAAGAAAACCCAGTTTCCCTATTGTATTGGGGCCGTAGACGTAAAACACATCCGGATCATAAAGCCTGAACATAGTGGTTCTTTGTTTTTCAACTACAAAGATTTTTTTAAAATTGTATTGCTTCCTGTAGTTGATAGTGAATATCATTTTATTTTTGTTGACATTGGGGCTTATGGAAATGACTGGGATTCAACAGTCTTTAAGGATTCAATGCTTTAGAAAAGCATAATTAACAATGAACTACCCTTTCCCAAACCAAAGCACTTTTCAGTATGTAGAGATCAAGACATTCCTTATGTATTTATTGGAGATGAAGGCTTTGGAATTCACAAACATCTCAGGGAAAATCCTGAATCAACCAAAGCGAATATTTAACTACTGTTTAGTAGAGCTAGGAGGTATGTCGAATGTGGTTTTGGGATATATCAAATAAATGGAGAACTTTCTATAGGCCCCTCAAAGTTGTAACACTATGGAATCAATCGCCCCTCTTTGGGCGTCGATTGAAACACTACAGATGCATTCGCCCCACGTTGGGCGCCAGTTGTAACCACTATGGATTCGATCACCCCGCTTTAGGCATCGTTTATAACACTATGGAATCAATCGCCCCTCTTTGGGCGCCAATTGTATCACTATGGAATCAATCGCCCCGCTTTGGGCGTCGATTGAAACACTACGAATTAATTCCCTGATATAATAATGCCGTGATGATGTTTAGGTTGTCTATAGCTCCGTGGTCGAGAGCCTATCATCACTGTACGGAAAATATACCGTTTAACCAGCTGTCTATAGCTCCGTGGTCGAGCACTAATTAGAACGGTATAATTAATAAATGTAAAGAAAGAGAACTGTTGATGGCTGTTTATTCACGCATGGTTTATTTAAATGACATCTGTTAATCACTTATACAAACTCCAATTAAATGCTTTATATTAATGCACACTTGTGATATTAATGTAAGTTATTTTATACTGTGTTAGACTGTGACTGCCAGTGTGTGGCTTGTGCGTGGGCGTTTGGAACCCGGATGATACACACAAACGGTTTATATATGACATACCCCTTGAATCTTTCTCCCCTCGCCAACAGTGTGAAATCTAACTAATAGAAAGAGTACTGGCGACAGGTGTTGTGAAGGCTAGCCTCTTATTGGTATAGGGAATTGGCGTCTTTGCCAAATACTGCGAAGTTGTTCCTTTTAACAGGAAATAGCGCAGTTGTTCTTTTAACAGGAAATATGGTATAAAAAATTTATTTTAGTGGTGAAATCCTTTTCCCATTATTTCTGAGAAGCGCGTGTTTCTTCATGGATGAATCTTAAAAGGATACTCTAAATATATTACTTTAAAGAAAAATTACCTTCATCCATGACTTTTTACATAATTTAGAGTAATCCAAACCAATATCATTACAAGCTTTTCTTGTGGCACCTCTAGTTGTCTAGTTGTTTACCTGTTTGAGGAGCGGAACTTGTGGGTTTGTTCCTGTCCTTCTGGCTTGGCCCAAATTCTATTTGATACTTATGTCTAGTTGTTCACCTGTTTGGAGTGCACAACTTGTGGGTTTGTTCCTGTCCTTCTGGCGTGGCCCACGTCTTGTAAGACGTTCATGTCTGACTCCCTTTAGGGACAGCTTGCTATGTATTCAGAGGATTTAGTGATAACTAGAGCCCTGCTACAATAATTATGATTTCATCATATCAATTATAATTGGTCACGAATAAGTTTTTTTCATATGTTTTCTATTATTATTAGTTATATGTTAGATATAGGTATTTAATTAAATATGGAGCCTTTAATTATTTTCTGAAATATTATAATATGAATGTTTCCTCATTCATTTTGGATGTTTGTGTGGCAGATTTTTAACTGATAGTTTAATAAAATATTTTTAGGAACAATTTTCGAATTTTCATAAGAGAGAAGTGGACTACAGGAATCCATATTGGGAAGAAATATCCTACTAACAAGTCTAAAAAACTTACTGTACCATATTTATTTTTCTCCTCGTCACTCATTTCCTTGAAGTTTGGGTTCAGTTCCTTGAATACTTCCCTCCATGCTGCTGTAGTTTTCTAGGCTTTTATCCCAAAGAACTGGTCTATTTGATACTAATACCTCATGGCCCTCCATTATCAAAAAACTCAAACCTATTTTAAAATACACAAACAAAGCACAACACCTCTGTGACACACTATCTATATCGTTGCCTGTAATGTACTGAAGTATGTCCACCAGACAGCGAAAAGTTGTCAAGTCTGAAAAAGCACATTCAAGTATGTGTACATTTAACGCCGTCGATGGTGAAATGCCGTGTCGGCGAAAAGTCAGATCGTCTGAAAGAAACCTAAACGTTAATCAACTTCTTAAAACCTTGTTAGGCTGCATACCAAGCATCCAATTATTTGAAAACTATATTAAGAGCAATAATTATTATAAAAAAAATGTTTGCAAAGTCGGTGACCTGGCGGTCTAGGGATAAGGTGTCAGACTTCTATGCTGGCGGCCGGGGTTCAATCCTCAGTCCCGGCAAAGATTTATCTGATTACCAATCCCTTCCTTCACCTCTGACAAGACATCTGGTAAATGTGTGGAATGCCAGGCCTCCACCGTGGTTCGGACTCCACGTTAAACTGTAGGTCCTCCATTTCATCTCACAATCACCCTACCATACAATCACCCTACCATTACACATTAGCGTAAGTGCGTATAACCCGAACGGGTAGTAAGACGCGGTGCTAATAATAATAATGTTTGCAAACAACTTATTTGAAAGAAAGACAATCAGTAAGCCTTCTGCTTTATAGTTGCAATATCCTATTATTTATTCAAAAAAGTAAAATTAAATTAACACATTTTTATAAAGTTACTTTTTGCAGGTTACTAATGTTTGTTTGTTTAACAAAGGCCTACTTTTGGTATAAGTTATATCCATTTTTGAGTGAAAATTTAAATTGTACATTTTCATTCAAATACACTTTAAAAATATTATTTTAACCTACAAGTACCTAATAGTTTATGTAATAATTCCTCTTGCTATATTATTTAAATAGAATGTGAGTTTGCCTGGCTTGTTATCTCAGCGTTTTCTAAGTAACAAAGATTTTCTTCTCAAGAGACTTCTAGGTAAAGATAGCCAATTCGAAGTATTTACGATAGACTACTTGAAAGTATTGGCCTTAGTATTTAATAAACTATTATAAGTGCTGTAAATATAATTCAAGTAGGTTAACTACTTTAGGAATTCATAGTTTAACTTATCAAATATTATAATCAAATAATTAGATATCTAATTTTCAACTATACTTAACTTAGGAACATTTTCCAAACTTCAACAAACAAAACAATCATCTTAGAGAAAACTCTTTTGTTTTTATTATACTTTCTTCAAGGATCAAGTTCCTTAGTCAAATTAATCACTTTTGCTTCTCGCTTGAACCGAGAGTCCTCGCAGCTGTACTGAGCTCATCACCACCAGGGTTAAAATTAATCTCATACAGAGAACATAATATTTACAAGGTAACAATAGTAAAACACTATCAAATGACTTATGACCTACTTAAGTTATTCTGTAAATGTCATCCCTCAAAAAATTAAATTTAAATGTATTTCAAAAAATACTCGGATTCTGAAATATATTACACTAGAATAGTGTCATTCAATTTTTTAAATTATCTGATCTACAATTATTTTACAAAATTGTTTTTTTATAATTGGACATCTTTTTATTTATCGTGTGTAGGGTATAATTGATAAATTTATTTATTTTAGATACCTACGTCAATTTATAAATTCCATTTCTGAACCAACTGATTATATCGGTACAAGAGAATTTTCTATGAGCGAGAGCTAAAGGGCCTACTAATTTTGCCAAGAAAGGTATTTTCACATACCTTGCAGGGTTATTTTATATGTCACAATCGACATAGGACCAACAACTTTACTCCCCCTCTGGGGGAAGTTGTGCTACGGATTTTTATTGCTCAAGAAAATTCCATCAACTTTGAAGGGTTTTGAACCCACGATTGTCGGGTCATAAGGCAAGCACTTTACCCCAAGAGCACCAAGGTCGACATAAATAGTAAACAAATGTAATTTCTCTTAATATGACATAGAAAAAACTAAATAATTCTACCCTCTTTGTGTACTATTCCCCAACAATCAATCAATAAATTGAAAAACTTAAAAATATAAATTTGAAGTATTTTTTTAACAAATTAAAGCTAGAGTAGGCCTAGGATACTTTATTGCCGTAACATTAAACATTTACTAACCTATTTGTTTATTTTATAGCAGTACTTTTCCCCATTCTCTTTAGGAATAGGTATATTTAGGTTAATTTGATTTAAAACAAAAGTTAAATATAAAGGCTATATTGCTTTGACTTTCTTGGGTAGGCCATAATGTATCTTAATTTATAGAGTCCATAAAAAAGAATTCGTATAGCCCTTATATCATCAGTGGCCCTTAGAAATGGAAATCGCTTCTACACAGCATGTAACCTGAATCACGACCATACCATGCCAACCAATTAGATTAGAGATTACGTCCAATTAAACTCTTTAAATTTTTTTTGTCTGGAGCAAGGGGCAAGCAGACATAATCTGTTAAATAGAGGTTACTAAGAATATTATTAGAAAATGTAACCTACCAAAGTGACACCACTCTTTCTGAGAACTTGGTATTTCCCAGAAAACTGTTTCCTTAATGTCATGCTTCCTGGTGTTTTTATATTTTCAGAAAAATGTTTATAAAAAAAGTTTTGTGTAAGAAACTAGCATTTCATTTCGTATTTGTTTCTTTTGCAATGGATCCTTTTGATGCCAATGGTTAAATTTCATTCTGATGCACGCGCAAATAATTAATTTGCAGTGTTTGATAGCCCTTAACCACCCATATTGACTAGTCCTTGCAAAGATAAAGTTGATCCATATTAGTAGATCCATAGTCCAAGGTTTGTAAGCCATATATGGCACAGTGTCAGAGTGCTCTGTCTACAGAGTCCTGATTGACAAGGCAATATTTTGTAGAAGTTGCTCAATTTTTAACTTTCTAAGGTCTAGTTTATACAAACTACCAATCACAGTTAAGTAAATATGTGCACATGCAACAAAATAAAAGCACCAATGGCAGCAAAAGGATTTGTTTATAAATATATGTTTGATAGTTAAAATCGTTTAATGATAAATATATTTATAATTTGATTGTACATAACCTACATTTTAAGTACATCCAAGACATGTTCTTAAAAGAGTTTCTTTAGATTCTTTTATTGATCAGCCAACTGCTTGGTGGTTGCTCCTTGTTATAGACCATTTTTTTTAGAGAGATTTATTGGACAAAGTCTCTGACTATCTCATTGGTTAGAACAGTCTCATGATTAATAATACAGACTGTGGGGATGTGAATATAATTTATAAGGATCAAGGACTATGGACCTATGGATACAACATTTGTAGAAGGAGCCTTAAACCCCATCTACAAAGTCTGTTAGCTCCCCATCTGTTTAGTCCTTAAATCCTTAGGAATTAAAATCACATTTACAGTGTCCAAATCGGCCTCCTCAATCATGTTATCACGTCAAACAATGAGAATGTTGGATCCTAGAGCCAATTAAACTCTTTTAAAGAAAATTATCTGGAGCAAGGCACAATCAGACTTGATTTGTGAAGCAGAGGTTTAAAAAAATACTAATGTGAAGTTTAACCTACCAAAGTGAAGTCACTCTTTCCGAGAGCTTGGTATTTTTCAGAAACTGTTTCTGAGATGCCATGCTTATCAGGGTTTTTAAATTTTCAGAAATATATTTCTGATATAGCTATTTGTAAAACTTGCTGCCATTGGTGCTTTCATTTTGATGAGAGTACACATATCTACTTTTCTGTGATTAGTAATCCTTAGCAGTCCGTATCATCTTGTCCTTAGAAAGTTAGAGTTGAGTCAACTTCAATGTAGCGGTAAGGACCAAGGACTTAAAGATGTGGACTCTTTACACATAACAATCTGTTAATGTACATAACTTATGATCTCTTATCCATCTTACGGATACAAAGTCTGTAGGCTTGGCTTTACACGGAGTGATGATGACTAAGGACTTAGGGATCAAGAATCTGAATACATAGTTTGTATATAGGGTTTTGGCCTAAATATAAAACAAAAACTAATTTTAAGATGTGTATGGAATATTTAGTATTAAAAAAAACTTGTAATATAGAGCTTTGGTTTCCAGATATATCTCACATTACATCTATTGGGCCTAAACAACTTATCGATTTCTTATCATAATGTTAATACCTCTAAAATAATGTTCAACTATGGTACAATACAAAAAAACTACACACTGGTTATACTTACTGCTTCCCTAACACCTGGTTCATCATAGCCTTGATCAATGTATGGTAATGCATCAACAACAACTTCACCCGCCATTCTTAGATTTGGTTAACGCTCTAAATACAAATTATAAATCTTCATGAATTTGATTGTCCCTAATGGTCTATTCTATCATAACTTCAAACTTGTATAACTCTTGTACAAAGTAGTTGTTTACAAATATAACCATAGATAGTTCTTATAAATGGAGAACTGTCGGATAAGAAATTTTTTAAAGTTATTTGAAACAGATATAGTGCTCAAGGCGGATGATTGCATTACTAAAGTGCCAAAATCTATTATTTCAGTTGAGAAAAATAATAAAATGATAGACTGATGGGTATTTGAAACCAAAATTTGACTAAAAGTTCTGGTTTTAAATTCCTGACTTTTTTTAATTTCTCTTAAAATATCTGCCAATTTGTATTATTAAAGTAAAACAGTATGTATAGATAATATTAGGTACTTTCAGAAATTTCATTTCAATAATAAAAAGTTCATAAATATGAACTAACGTGTTCTAAAGTAAACTGCGTTGTGATGGACACTAGCATGATCTTTCTTATTATTGATAGTAATTTATTAATTAATTTTGTTTTTAGTTTATTATTATTATCATCATCATTAATGTCCTTCAAATAATTATGTTCTGTTCAACCTTTTGTGAATTATTTTTATTCTCGTTCACCTATTTCTACTAATAATAATAGTATTTAATATGGCATACTTTAATTTATATTTTATTTTATTTAGCTGGCTCCACAAAATTATCACTAAGATAATTATAATTAATTATTCCACATAATAATTAGGAATTCCAGGAAGCAGTGCGGATCTGTTGTAGCAACGGAATCCAGACATTGACCTCTATAATATAACGAATGGACATCTATGGGTAAATTTTCGAGCTGTCGTCTGCATACCATTGTGTAAGAGAAAAGAAAACTTTCAGGTATCTTTTTGTCTCTTACACCCATACAAGGAAATGTGGCATTTTGACATTGTTCATTAATTTGATTGAATATATGGGATACTTCAATGTGTGCCTAGTTAAATGAAATAAATGTGTTATTAAAAGCTTTGAAGAGCATAGAAAAGCTTGAAACTGGTGATTTTTTCTTTAAATATATTAATGTAGGCTAATATGTACGATGATTTTTGAAGGAAGCTCATTTGAAAGGCTTTATCTCGTACCAATACCCTACCCTATTGTAGTGTTTAGGTAGGATAAAATAACTTTCAGAAGGGAATTTCTACTTCCGTTCTATATTACCATTTATTCAACGAAAATACTCATTCATGATAGTATTCTGGTACGAAATATAGCTTTACAGATTGGGATTCCTATTAAAATCAGGGTATATTAATTATCATAATTCCTACAAGCCTATAACCTAAATAATCGTTTGAGCGTAAGATTTATACACAAAATATGTCATTCAATCAAATGTATTACAATTTTTAGCTAGTTTGTTTTATTAGAGTTATCGAATTTTCAATATAATATGGTTTCTGAAAGCAATATATAGGAGATAAGCCAACTTAAAAAATAAAGGTAATATGATAATACTTTCTATAAGCCTATAGCTTAAGTGATCGTTTGAGCGTAAGACAACTGCACAAAGTTTGACATTCAAACAAATGTATTCAAGTCTTAAGTTATCTTATTCATTATATTTATCGAACTTTCAATATACAATAATATTAGGTTTTCTGAAACCAATATACAAGCTAATCGTCAACCTTAAATATAAGGAGTGTAGTCTTGGCAGACTATAAACAATATAGATGATAGCTACATATTTAAATATTTTAAATTTTTTATTCATATTTGTACAATATTACCTATCAAAAGTAATTGCATATAATTTAATTTGAATGTTTATTAAGGCAAGTTTGGTATTATACTTCACAATTTTCAAGAAATAACACTTTTATTCATTAGATACATGTTTTCGCATAAGAACATGGAAAGAAACCGTTAAATCTGTGTCTCAGCCCCTCCATTCACCTTCTTCCCCCACTCTAAAGCAGACAATAAACCTGAGCGTCACGCTTTGGTTCTTGGCAATGCGTATGTTTATGTCCAAGCAGCATGATCACTAGATCCAGATTATTTAGCGTTAGAGCCAGTAGTCGCAAGATACAGTTAACTATAAGCCAAAAAATCTGTTTAAAAAAACAAGTGATGCACTTGTTCGAATAATTAACACGCACTGTGAACTAATGCTAATGGTCTAAAAAGTTTATACTTTCTCGTTATCTTAGAGGTAGAGCTAATATTGTGATCATAAAAAAAATTGAACTCGAGATTTTGATGAATCTCGACGTTTCATGTTTCCACGAATCCGAAAAAGTGGTTTTTGAATTTCCGTCTGTCTGTACCTCGAACTAGAGCCTAAACCATTTTACTGATCGGGCTAAAACTTGGTATCTAGGTTTTTCATAGGGTTGCCACGATAATTTTTTGAATTGGATATCTAGCCCTAAAATTAAGGGTAGTTTAATGAAGGGCAAAAAGATAAAAAGTCGATTTTCTCAAAATATGCTCTAAAGATTTTGATTTAATTTAATTTCATAACATTTATAAATATTCCAAACAAAATGTATACTCTCAATAATTCGGCCAAATGACTTTAAGAGCTCCGGTCTGGTGCGTAAATTCTCATTTTGTATCATATCTCCAAAACTATTTGAGAGATGAAATTATTTATCATTAAAAATATGTATATATTATCTATTTATAATACAAATTGTTTAATTGAAGAATATTTTTATAAAACCAATAACTTTCAAGCTATACGCATATATATATAAACTTTTCAGACATTAAAGGAAAAGTATTACGACCGTAAAATAAATTAAACTGAAATGTTGATGGTTGTCGATGTTTCATGACCCCCAAACCCTAAAAAGAGGTATTTTCAATGCCGTATGTCTGTGTGTCTGTTTGAACTTAATATTAAGAGTAGTTAAAGAAAGGGCGAAATGATAAAAAATAGATTTTCTCAAAATTGGCTCTAACGATTTTGATTTAAATTCGTTTCTGGGCGTTGATTAGAATTATAAATAAATTGATTGTTTTCATTTTCCCGTTAAAATGGCTTTTAGGGTACTTTACAAAAGCTGAAATTTACGTATCTCCTTAACTATTTGAGATACTGTGGTGAATTTTTTTTTTTTTCCTTTTTCTTATATTTCATGTATACTTTCAGTGTCTTCTAAATATGTTTACTTAATAACAGTTTACGTCAAGAGGTATAAAAATGGTGCTTTTGTTGGACGCCACTCCTAGGATCTAGGATAAAAAACAACACACATTTACCTTGGCTAATTCAGACAGTGGCACGACGACTTTCAATACTCGAGACCACTGGGGGATAATTAAAATAATACATGAGCAATTTAAATAAAAATGGATTGTTGAAATAAAAAATGTAATAATTTAGACTACACTAAAAATAAATGTATAAAATAACAATTATTGGAGCTTTGGTGGGTTTATTATTGTTTCCTTTTTTTACCACATCCCAATTCTACCAATGGAATTCCGGATAGTTATAATTCTAATTTTACAAAATAAAATAGTATTGTTATAACAAAAAAGAGGAAGAGAAAAAAATCAATAAAATTAATATTTATTCATAAAATAAAATGTTAATTAATTCTTTGAATTAGATAGTCTTTCTGAAAGGTCTTACATGAAATCTGATTTTTGATAAAAGAAAAAAAATATGAATTTAAAGTTGAAGAGTTGTCTTGACCACACCAATGAATTAGTTCATGCTGAAAAACACAAACTTCAGAAATTTGTCTAACTTTATTAATGTCAACTAGTCCACAATTCTTAAAAAAAAAATCAGTTTAGCTTTTTCACATACGCTTAGCTTTCTTTTTACTACTTGCACTTTACTTTAAAACCATTAATTCACTTTAAAACTAAATTAAATTAAGAGCTCCATATATTTTGCTCCATGTTAGACCTACACCGAGGAAGAAGACCCTAGTCTTTTCCAGAAAGTCTTCCAATAATCAAATTTAAAAACGTTATATTTTTTCTTCTTCTTCCATGTCCAAAGAGAAAACCAATATATTAAAACAAGGATAAAATGTTGGCTAGGGACTAGAGATAAAAATCAAATACAATGCAGGTTTAACATAAATATTGAAATATATGCCAATGAATGTGAACAATCTTTTTTCATAAAAGAGTTAAAATGTTTATTTTAATCTGTCAGAATTGAAAAGCTTGCTAGTTTGGAGTTATTTACATCTTTCCTCATTTCTTCTTTTACAATCACGAGACCCACCACTCACTTGTTTGACAGATATATGCATGCGTTGAAATAAATCATGGCCGACATTGAAAATAAATAATAGAAGAGTCAACACACTTTTTAGAAGGATAATTAATATGTTTAATAAATGGTAAGTGTTCTTCCTTAAGTCAAAATTCCTATTTAAATTATTAAAAACAATGTTATACGTTGCTCCTTCCGTCATTGTATTTTATTGAATGGATGTAAATATTATTATTTTTCAGGCTGGCTATACAGCGTGTTAAGCGGTGGCCGAACTTTGAAGTGCTTAATTTCAAACAAAAATAAATTGGAAACTATTCACAAAATTAGAAAGATATATTGAAATACATGGTAGGTTGGTAAATAACGTTACAATACTAAATAATTTATCATTGCAAAATTGTAGTACTATTAAAAATAAAAAACTTTTATATGGACTATATTTTTATAAAACCAACAGTTTCTTAGATATTCGAAAATATATTAATACAAATTTGTGAGCCTTTGTTGAAAAGAGATAGCCTACTACTTAAGTTTTAACGCAATAATTCTCCAATGCCATAGAGTAATTAAATATAAGTAAGTCTCTCAAAGTGTATGTTATTTTTCCTTAAACCTCTTAGACAAAATATGTGTACAACAATGATATACCTCCTTCATTTTAAACTCAATATTCAATATTTACATTTTTTATATCGTTCAAAATTTATAATTGAAGAATTTAATAGCAATTCGATGATATGAAGATGTGCAACACCTAATAAAATGTCGACAATTTTAATACGAAGTGTTGATCCTTGTGGACCCAATTTGATCTTTTTTATCGGTCCAAACGTACAATTGAGGACATTAATTTTTTTTAAATAAAATTATAAAATTTAAAACCGTGACTCTAAAAATGTTTTACATAATTATAGTGTCATTTATTCTTGGGTTTACTAGTGTATATTATTTTGATTCACATATTTTACGAGTTTTGATTAAATATTTCGATTTTTAAACAATAGAGTGAGACAGTCCGTGTGGAGCCCCGTAAAACATTTTTTTTTATCCTTAGCAACAAATATAAAAATCTATTACTTTTTTATAGAAATCAAAACCAAACAAACCAATTTTATCTCACGCTTCTTATGTTTTAGAAGTTTCCGTTAGAAGATTTCACACTCCAAGTGTCCCAAAAGAAAACACTAAACTACTAAACATGCTTTAAAATAATTTCGAAAAGTCTAGACAATATAAAACAAAATGAAAATAACTATGGTTAAACGCAGTGTTACAACCTTTAACGGAATTCATTTGAATTTAACAGGTTTGTATATTAACTTAACTTTGGTTTTGCATGCATATAGTGCACATTTTCAAAGTGTATGTTATCAAATAGGCGTTGGTTCGAAAAACAGCTCAACCCAAATTACCTTCGTTTCTGCATTCAATTAATTTAGTAAAATGTAATGTTTTCAAACAATGTGTTTGCAATTCGTTACAACACATTTTCGAAATAAAATATATTTTTAATGAAAGCCTTGTAAACTTTTAAACCAGGCAATGTTTTAAAATAATTTATTTAAAAAGAAGAAAACAAGCGAGAAACCATTCTTGATAAATAAAATAAATTTACCTAAGCGTTGGTTTGCTTTGTCCAGACCAAGAACTAAGAATCAGTAACGTATCCAGTATATATGACTAATTATTGTTTGGATTAAATTGAATCTCAACATGGGGGGCCCTGAGGGGCTCGAGGCCCACCTCCCGTAGTCTACCCAGATCCAAAGAGAAAATAAAATATTGAGTGGGTAGGGGTATGACCAGTTAAACATTGTGAGCAAAAAAGTATCAAGTGCCACACATCCTTGTGTTGATTTTCCTTAGTAGTCCTAATTGATGGTCTTGCAGTCTAGGATGTGGCCTAAGTCTTGAAGATTGCAGCAGGTTCCAAATTTCCCAGATTCAAACGTGGTTCCATCGGGGAGGGCCACACTGACTAGACAATTACCTATTATAAATAATCGGTGATTTTTGTGATATTAGGCTTATGTGACAGTTAGGCCAACTTTAATTAAGGCCTATTTATTTATTATTATTATTTTAAATTATCACGTTTATTATAGTAGATCACGTTAACAAATACGGTACCAACAAAAACCTCCCCAAAAAAAGCTTTTAGGTGTTTATAATGGTTTTAATATTTTGCCTCCCTGAAATTTCATCTTGTTTGACTTTGATTGTATGCCTCCTCTCAAGTAAATTTGTGGGGTCACCATTGAGAGAAAAGTGTACATTTCAAGTATCTAAACCAGCATTCCCAAAATGCAATATTTATTTCTCAAACTATTTTTTATAACTACAATTTCTAAAACGGTAAAGGTTTTATATATATATATATATAATTTTATTTTCAATAAAAATGTCACATAATCCAATATTTATTTCCTTTTCTTTTAAACGAAAATAATTACATTACAAATGATACCAGAGTATTATATAAATTATAGCAATGGCGAGGACTTATCGTATTCAATTTAAAATGAGAGGAAGTTTATATATATATAATATTAGACAGTCAAATTCATACAGCTGGGCATATGGGTTATTTCACGATGCCTATTAATCATGAGAACAAAGTAGTTTGTCAGAACTCTGATTACATTGTACAGGGCACCGAGCATATAACCATATCCTCCACTACTTATACACTCCATTTTGTGTTCAGGTAAAGGAATAGTTTGCAAATAATTTACACCCACTACTGTCTATTTATTCCTATTTATTTTACTTTCTTGATCAATTTTGTAGATTGACAAATATTGATCATTTTTTATTATGTTTATGTTAGAGTGACTCCTTGTCCCGCTATAGACTTAATAAAAACCATTAAAACAGGTTTTGAAACAACAAAATAGACAGAAGATATAATGTTTAAGGTTTGAGCGAAAGGGAGTCCGTAAGGGGTGACACCTTCTAAAAGATCACACCTTGCCACGGACTGATAGTATCTTGTGGATATAGAAATTGTATCGTTGTAGTCCTGCGTGGTTTGAAAGATACTCACGTGCGCGCTTGAACTTGTTTAGTAAAACCAAATGCCTGATGCGCTCTGCCTCTCCGCCAGTCAGGATCATCTTAGAACATACACCTCTACAAACGTGTCGAAGAATCATCTGGATTTAGGACGAATAATTCAGTATTTCTTTGGGGGTTTTGAAAATAGTGAAATATTTTAACATATTTAAAAAAAAAAACAAGATTTAAAATCAATTATTTTAAAATGGATAAAACTATTCCAATTATCTTTCCCCCGTTGTCAAGGGGAAAATACAAAAAATTGCACTGCGGTGAGATTTCTGGTTTGATTATATTATTATATGATGTCCTAGATAATCGGTTGTGTGAGATGGGCTATTCGGGTTAAGAAAATCAAGTTATTTTTATAGCTGTTCTTTTATACAACGAATCTCAGATCTAAATAAATAAAATAAAGGGCAACTGGCATTATAAAGGTAAAATACTGTGAGACCGTAAGTGAGCTATACAAACCAAGCGGCCACCACCGTTAGAGATGTTAGCACCAACATTTGCTGATAGATGGTGTTATGTGGTCAGCACAAAGAGCCCTCCGGCCATTAATCTCAGATTTACAAACTAGAGCTGCTACTTATTTATTCAATTAGTTCCTCATTTGTCCTCACGAGGCTGAGTTTGACCCCATTCCAGACCTACTGCTTCACAGATAAATTTTGTAAGTGCTGGGGATCAAACCTGGGACCTCTGGATCTGTAGCCATAAACTCTGACCACTAGACCACAAAGGCTGTCACAAAGGTAGATATTATAGTATTTTATAATGTAGACTACCTGTAGTCGATAAATACCAAAATGCTCTTGGCAAAATTAATTTTAAAATAATAATTCCTCTAGCTATACTTCAAGTTTTTTTTTTTTTTTTCAAAATCAATCGTTTGCATAAAATGTGGAAAACTATCTTAAATTCAACCAACTTTATTGAATCCTTACGTTTCAGTTAAAAATCAAAAGTTTAAACTCTCATACCAGTTCCACTGGCCTAAAAACTTCTATTATAAATCATGAAAATATCTCGATAAGGTTTACTTGGATACCATTTTGGATACCATTTTTACCTCTTTCTAGAATTTATCAAGCAGTTACTTTTGTCAATTTATTTTTATCTATGTGAACTAACTGCTTTTTTAAGTTTAGTTAGAAATAATTTAATTTTACCAAATTTTTATTAGTTAAAAAGGACTATGTTTTCTTGGCCTTGTTGAAATAATGGGATATGATTTTCTTTTTTACAAATTAATAGTAATTTTTTGTCTATTGTTAAACTGTGGCCATTATTATGGATGACCTGCGAGGAAGAAACCTTTTTTATTCTTGATTATTTCTTTAGATTACGTGAATATTCATAATGTCACTTTAAATTAAATACACTATATCGATATTTGTTTGGATATCTATATCGATACTTGTTAGGTCATCTAATTTTAAACATTGATATAAAATCCTAAAAATATGGTAAAAGAAATGTTTGATTTGGTGTACAATGTGGAAATTAGTCAAAACATCTATAAAATAATTATCAATTAAATAATGTGTATGATATTTTTGGCAAAGCAAAATACATGTGATATAAAATTGTGAAATTTATAAGATAAAATATGTACAATTTTTTATTAAGTCAATATTGGATAATGCTAAAAAGTTATTCATATTTGAATTGAAAGTGGGAGCGTAATATATTTAAAATATTTGTAAATTTAAACAAAAGTTTGTATGTTTTTTTGAGCATTGATATTTTCTTATCTGTTTTTTATTCCATATTCCTTATTAATGTCGGCTTTCACTGCAGATTTAATGACAAGTAGTTTCGATACTCACCTGTATTATTGTCAGGTATAATACATTTATGCATGTAGTGATTCTCACGTCATATTTGTGACACTTAAAATATGTTACAAAGAATTTTCTAATTGAATGATATTTTCAATGCATCATATATTCCAATACATTTTATAATTGAATTATATTTTCTTGATTATTATTATCATTACGTTCCTTACTAAATTATTAAAATGCTTTTTCAAAAATATGTCAAACAGGTTCAACATTTTATAACTCTATTTAATGAAGTCATACAGTACAATGAGTTTCACTCAAAATACAGTTTTTTTTTACATAAACATAATAATTATAATAACTATAAGTTTATTAAATTGTTAAGCTGACAATTGTGTAATTTTTCACGTATAATGCTTTAGGGTTATTTTGGTAATTTGTATTTTAGAAACTAGCCTAAAAAATGCATGGTAATAAATAGGTCTCGGATGTTTATGACATATAATATTCTTAGTTTCACTTTTAATTTAATGCTTAATGAATTATAAACATCGTTTATGTTAACCTGGCTCCAAAACAAGTTTTATTTTGCATATAACTGCTTGTTTTGACAATTTTTAAATTTTAGGTCATATTTCCACAATTTTGGGGGCATAAAGTCATATTTCAATTCAAATTACTTAAATAAATGTACATATTTATCATTCCTATCAAACACATTACGTACTTCGCATTTTATATTAAGTTTAAATGTTTTTATTGCGTAAATATTTTACGACCAGATTACTTGTAGTTAAGAATCATATCTGGTTTGGTTTGCTCAAAACAGATTCATTATTCCTGACATCTTCAAGAAGTCTATACATGTTCGAGAGATACACTACATGGGGAAACCCAGGTAACAATAACTTTGAGAGCTTTAAGGGCGATGGTGTCACAGACCACGTCGTAAAACTGTCCCTCCTCACCTCACTTAATTCTTGTTATGCTTGTAAAGGCTCTCCTGGTTATCTTTAGTATGTTTCTATGAATGAGCTGTGAACTTGTGACCTAATCATTCACTGCGATACAAAACCTGTTCAGTGTACATTCTATCTGCCCAGATCTAAGCATGCCAAAAGTTAAGAAATTAAATAGTGTGAAGTTGAAAGGTTTTGTGAAAGAACTTGGTGGACAGTAGGCTACTTTAGTAGTGATTAATTGATATTGTTCTGTAATGTATGTGAATTATTATTATTATTATTATTATTATTATTAGCACCAAGTCTTACTACCCGTTCGGGTTATACGCACTTACGCTAATGTGTAATGGTAGGGTGATTGTGATATGAAATGAAGGACCTACAGTTTAACGTGGAATCCGAACCACGGTGGAGGCCTGGCATTCCTCACATTCACAAGGTGTCTTGTCAGAGGTGAAGGAAGGGTTTGGTAATCAGATAAATCTTTGCCGGGACCGAGGATTGAACCCCGGCCGCCAACATAGAAGTCTGACACCTTACCCCTAGACCACCAGGTCACCCTAATTATGTGAAGTTAAGGTATCATTAATTAAAGATTTGTCGGCTAATCTCTTTTACAGGGAGTTACTTCCTTGATTTGAGTCATATTTTTTTAAAAATAATATTCATTATCATTGACATACATTTTTAAGAGCATATTTATTCATTTTTAGGTCATATATTGGTTATTTTAACGGCCTATTTAGCTTTTTATAAGGTCATAAACATCTGAGCCTTAGTAATAAAATTATATATAGCCAGTTTTAAAACACATTTAAAAATACATTAACAACAACAAACAATAAAGTTACACTATTTTTAAAAACCCACATCCCGAATAGTTACAAATAATTGTTTCCTCCTAGCCTGAGCATGAACCTTTTAAACAAGTATGTCGGAAGAAAATGAAGAGGTAAGGTAGACATATATATTTTTTTTACATTACCATACAACATTTGAAGGTGAATTAACATACACAACTGTCCACCCCTAAGCAATGGAAAGGAGGTGAGTCGAGCTTATGAGCGGTGCTGCCATCTACAAGAGATTCTTGTGAACTTCCTCTTCCACTAACGATGATTCTACTACTATCATTATCGGAGGTGAGAGAGCCATGGACCTTAGCGACAGTGTCCATGGACATTCCTTCAACTCTGTGACTCGACGAGTCACCATTTTGAGCGACTTTATCGGACGTGCTGCCATCTAGTGACCGACCTATGTAAGTGTGACGTTCTTTGTGAGTCATGGTGCCCTCTAACGACAGATCCTCAACGCTATTGCGTGCTGAGTAGTTTGGATGCTCTGTGGTGGGTGGGCCGTATTGTTGCGGGTAGGGTATCCTTGACGGTGGCTGTCGGAAGGGTACGGTTGCGGCGCTCTGTGTTGAGGAAGAGTCCAAGTATTGTTGGAAGTGGTGAAGAGGGGCGTAGCCCCCGATAGATGTTGTGGTGCTTGCGCTGTACATGGCCAGCATGTCGCTGTAAGAGGTTGAGGAGATCTCAGGGGTGGTTGACGTACTGCGGCTGGCGTGATGGTGTGCCGCATGTGCGCCGTCACTACCAACGCCACCGTAAGCCATGTTGAACAGGGCCTCGGGGTCACACACGAATTTATAAACGTAGCGTTCACCTGTGAGAAATACAAATAATAAGGTTTGTTGTGCTAGATATGATTATTTTAAACCTCTCTTAATATATCATATTCTGAAAATTGAAAAATGACACCTGGACACGAGAATCGATTCCCATGTCCAGGTGTCATTTTTCAATTTTCATAATATAATATATAAATGATAGCTTCGGCTATTTGATTCTCTTAATATAGTTGAAGGCAGCTTCAATGTCCAAATGATCTAAGGATTCACTCTCGTGTTTGACCGACATGCTGAAGACGGGGAGGTTTGGGCTAGAATCCCGGTCGGGTCTATTGAAGGTAATTTTTTCCTGAATGGGTTCCTGCTCTCCTTCCACGCAAATGTTAGTAGATTACTTCTGAAATGCTTCCTTCCTCATCCCCAACCAATTATACTATTTACTATATTTGTGCACAACCAGAACAGGTAGTAATACACGGTGATTTAAATATATGTAGTTGAATAATGATACCTGATCATGAGAATCGATCTCGGACCCTTGGCTTGAAGCATCAATGCTCTAGTTAAACGAATTCACACCATTTCTTACTACAAACAATCCGCATTTAATCACACTAATATGGTGATGATGAGGAAGTTAGAATTTTGAGGAAATTTACCTGCATCCACGTAAAGACCAATTGGGAAACCATTGAGGAAAAATCACCCTTAGTAAACTAAGCTGGACTTACATCTGTTACCAGGAAACCATTATACATGAGCTTGCCCACTGACGTAAGTCTTAGTTACTTAATACACCCACTAGTACCAGCACCTGGAGGCTGGAACCTCCTGATTAAAGGGGGTACAACTAATCAATAATGTGTGTTTAATGGCATAACCAATACGAGAACGTAGAAGGCAGTTACAAAACAGTTTCAAACAATTTGGTCTCGTCCAGTGTGGCTCAGTCCTTAGGCTAACGTCCCCAAAATAATAATTATCTCCCGGAATGGTTCTGTCTTAAATTTGTTAAATAAATTAATGTAATTGAAGAGTTATATGGATTAGGTAAAAAGTTTTTTTGTAACAAGTCAGTTGATAAAATGTCTAAATGTAAAATCTAGTTGCAAAGCATATAATAAAGCTGTGCCAAGTATTTCTCACTCATTCATAGATTTCCTCTACCTTAGTCTCTAACTGCTAGTTCACTACTTTAACGTACCCATGACTACCTAGCATGACCACAAGTTCCAGTTTGACCTATGACCCCGGTGTGGAGAGAGTGTGTATTGTGATGATTACGCAATGTTGTTGTAGCTCTCTGATTGGTTGTTACACAATGTTGTCGCTCTCTGATTGGTTGTTACTTAATGTTGATTTCGCTCTCTGATTGGTTGTTACGTAATGTTGTGTTGTTCTATGATTGGTTTTCCCCCTCCCCCTGACGCCGTTTCAGTGGTTTATTCTTGTCCCATTTTTTTATGTCTGGTTCGGATTTGGATGGGCGATGGAGTTTTTTTATTGGTGTGGGGGAGTTTATTGTCGTAGGATTGGGACGGGGCATTGTAGTTTTTTTATTTATTTATTGGCGTGCAGTCCACGGCGTCAGTGAACACTGGGAGCATCTTCTCTGGCCGGCCGCTTAGCGAAGAGTGTGACCACCAAGCAGCTGACAGCGTATCATGGCCGTTAGACACCTTCCACTTCCCTTCACTCACCCCTCCTTCAAGGCATGTGTCGCAACCCCTTATGTTGTAATGGGTTTTCCCGGTGTCGCAACCCCCCTATGTTGTAATGGGTTTCTCCTGATTACTTGTGCCAATTTGGTGACTAGACAAGACAGGAATAGAACACGACCTTGAATGATGCCGCAATGGGGTTTCCCTTATGAATGGCGCCAGTTTGGCGGCTCGACAATACAGGGATATATCGTGACCATGAAACCATGAGCTAGGTCATTGACCCTGGCAAATCTCCCCACTGTAATCTTGTAGTCATCTTCAATACAGCCCATACATCTCAACCAGTGACCTTCAAAAGGCCACGACCGATGCACCAAGCGTCCTTGGGGGTTCATGACTCTTAAACAAGGTCGTTGCCACCCTCTTTCAAAATTTGTACAGTCAACTCTCGATTCTACGACCTTTCACGGTTCCCTGGAAAAGGGTCGTTATTTCGAAGGGGTCGTTATTGGAATTTTAACAGATTTTGTTCCATCCCTGACCTTCATACGAAAAAATTGCATTTTTTAGACAATACGTGAAAAAGTAAATAAAATAAAACCTACCTATTTCTTGAAGAAGGTACTCCTTTCACTCATTTCGTCAAAATTATAAGTTCGTATCAAATAAAAAAAAATAGCGTGGGTCATCAAAAATCGTTCACAAAATCCAACCAAAAACGTAACCAAATCAAAATAACAATGTTAAACAATAGCATGGGTCGTCAAAAATTGTTCACAAAATCAAACCAAAATAGTAACCAAATCGAGAATCGAAATAACAATGGCAAAAGCAAGCCTGGCGCGTGATGTAGCGGCAGTCGCGCGCGGGGAAACATTGTCTTGCTTGTGGGAGGGGGTGGACAGAGTCAAGTGATATTGGCTGGCATTGATGAGGTGGTGTCTTTTTTTATACCTGACCCACCCCAGTTACTAGTAATACAGCGCTCACAAAGATAATTGCAACGCAGCGACCCAAATAAATGCAACAAACACATTTTACAGCCGATTTCCTTAAACTTTTCAACCTTTTTTCCCACATTTTTCACGGTTCCCTAAAAAAGGGTCGTTACTTCGAGAGGGACGCTATTCCCGGGGTCGTAGAATCGAGAGTTGACTGTAACAAGTTATTGCTGTTGCAACATCTGATGAACCCCACTGACCTCACAAAGAGAGGGTCATGACGAAGTGAGGGGGAGGGGGTTAAGTGAAAGGCAGTCCAACAAAGTCTTGCGAGAGGGAGCAGTCAGTGTAAATTTGGAATGTTCGATTCATGGGCTTTGAATTGATTCTCTGGATCGATCTAGACCAAGAGGCGTAGTATCGATTCAGGCAAAAAAATCGAGGGCATTGAATCGATCTTCCAAATATTGATATAACGTTTCGTGTAAATAAAGTTTGCTCTACACTAACTAAAAGTGGTGCACCTAGAAATTTATACCGTGGGGAGGAGTGGGAGAGGGTCAAAATGTTTCATTAGGAGGGGGGGCAGCAAATATGTATCGAGGGGAGGAGTGTGGGAGGCGTCAAATTTGTATCGAGGGGAGGCGTCAAAATGTACCAAGGGTGGGGGTGGCGTCAAAATATATCGAGCGGAGGGGCGGAGAATTGTCAAACTGTATCGAGGGTGGGGGTAGGGGGGGGGAGGGTTGAGGCATAAAAATGTATGACTTATTAAATGCCTCTGGAAGATATTGAAATTATTTTTGTGGTAGCCACAAAGGGCAGTAATTTAAATAATGTGTGTGTATACATACATACAATGTACACTTTGTTTTTGTTCTGTTTTCCAATTTGTAAATTTAGATGTACTTGTGTGTTTTCGTAGGCTTACTATAGGGATTTTTTACATTGAGGAGCACTTTAAATGTTTTACTTGAAGAGAAGAATCAGTGCTGGAGGAAAACCATATTTATGTGAGGGGACGGAGGCAGTTAGTAAAATTATGTATTTTTTTTTAAAGGTTTTTTCTCTCCAAATAAAAAGGGAGATTGGGGATTCAGGAGCTTCCAGAAGATTCTTAAAAAAATCAGGCTATATATTGGAGACAAACCAGAACCTTAACCACTAGACCCCTGAGAGGGACGCACTTATTTTCTTTCCTCAGTCACAGTGAATTAATCTTTCAGAAACTGGGAAATCAGTATACCTTATTTGTTTGAATTAATTGATCGAGAATTAGTGATTGTACTAAAACTAAACACAATTGTTGGCAGCCGTTTTGAGGAAACCTCACAACTTTTTGTGGGAGGGTGTGTCTCAAAACTTGGGTATAATTAGCTTGGTAGAAGTGTAGATTGTAGGTGTAAGCATTCTATAACTACTAAAACTCCATGGGGAAAATGAAGTTTTTACGAAATACTTTCAAACTATTGGCTTTTTGGCCAACACGTCACTATAAATATATTACAGAATAAAAACGTGATGTGATCATTTACAGAACCTAAACGTGAAAAGAGCAGATCAATGGATTATTCTCTTCACTTTACTAAGTTAAGACAAATAATAACTAATTAGGAGCCCAAGATTGCAAGACTTGGTTTCGAAATTTTCCTAGTACTTATAGTCAACAAAAACATTTCCCAAGGCCAACAAATCTAAATTTCCCTGAATTGAATCGAAGTTTTGATTTCTTTCGATCTTTTAGAAATCGCTAGAAAAGAATCGATACGTGAATCAAATCGAAGCCATTGAATCGATCAAAAAATTGATTAATCGAGGGAAAAGAATCAATTTTAGAAAAGATCGATCCAAAATCAAACATCCTTAGTGTAACTTAGTTCGTTCTGTGCTTTGGCGATGTAAGGATAGTGGGGGAGTGAGGGAAAAGTGAAAGGGCGGCAAACAGCTGCCAGCCGGTCAGTGGTCGCATTCTACGCTACGTTGCTGTCAGGATAGCTTCGTGCTTCGTGCCAATGCCGCACCTGACGCCGTGGACTGCACGCCAATAAATAAATACAAAAACTCCAACGCCCCATCCCAATCCTATGACAATAAAATCCCCCACACCAATAAAAAAAACTCCAACGTCCATCCGAATCCTAACCAAAAATTTAAAAAACAACAATAAATGAGACAAGAATAAACCACTGAAAGGGGGAGGGGGAAAACCAATCACAGAGCGAAACAACATTACATAGCAACCACCCCTATGAGACTGTCCCCGAAGATGCCAAGGAAAAAATGGTCACTTAGACTGACTTTTTAAAATCATAATTGAGTATTTATTTTGTGTCCTATGCACACATACTCGTTATTTAAAAAGAAATTCTTTTTAGTATCCAAAATTGACTCTTTTTACTTATCATGAGTAATTGCTTACTCTTTGGAAATATTGAAGAGTAGTGTCTTAGGAAAGATTCATTGACATCATAATATTATATTTATTGGCATTTAATTGTTTCAATTTGGCGGGTTTAATAAAATGTGGCTAAGAGGTTACAATTTACGTTATATAAGTTTTGAAGAGAAAGACTTTGCAGTTCCTTACACACTATTATAATCTGTGGTCTTGTGATAAGTCTGTCTACATAATCCATAGATCCATATAGGCCTAATCATGCGTCTCGTATGTACAATATTTAAATCTTGTGCACACACTCCTTATCCTTAGTTACGTGATATCACATAATCTAATGGGAGAGTATAAAACTTCATCCAATGAAACTCATCGAAATAAAACAATTTCAGCATATTAGGTAAATAAATTCAATATTTTTATAATAATTTTATTTGTGGTTTTAATTTCTTCATTTCAATGCACATATCCATGCACATATATGTGCCTACCTCTGATCGGTTCTCCGTAGCAGTTCATAAACACGGTGGTCCTTACAATGTTAAAGTGGATCCAACTTCTACAGTCTTACGTTACTAACCTTACAGATAAAGAACTGTTAAAGCAGCAACCTGTTTCTGTGGAGTCAATCTATTACGAGTTAGGTTCACCTCCGTGGTTTGGGGGTAAAGTGCTCGCCTCAGAGCCCGTTGATCATGTGTTAAAAGCTTGGCTGGGGATGACGAATTTTTACTGAGCGATAAAAAAAAACCGTAGCTAATCTTATTTTGGAAGGAAAGTAAAGTCGTCGGTCCTATTTCAATTGTGGAATGTAAAAGAACTCTGGAAGGTATGGGAAAATATTTTTCACGTCAAAAATGGTAGACCCTTTCACTCTCGCTCACAGAAATGTTCGTATGCTAGTTTAAGCAGTATGTTCATAAAGTGTAGGTAAATACCTCAAATAAATAACTGAATAAAAAATAAAAATATTACGAGTTATGGATCATGTGGATACTGCGTATGTAAAGGAGAAATTAGAGATTGACATGTTCACAGTAATCAGAACAATATGTTCGTACTACGAAAGTTTGGTACTAAGTTAGATCTACTTTATTTTTCCCAGGGCCATCGTTGCGGATGGTAAACAAATGAATCAAAAGCGGTACCGGTATGCATTGAAATGTAAATATAAGTTACGTTAAAGAAATAAATTTGTCACTATTTTTTTTAATTCACCTACCATTAATAATAATTTATAGAAAATAACACAAATAATTTGTAGTTATTCTTGATAAATATTATAGTAATTATAGTTTAAAAAAAGCAACTATGATACAAAATAATGGAAATTACGATTTTGTTTAAAAAAAAAAAATGACAAAGCATTTAACTCTCCCACTAATGGTTTTCTTTTTCAATGGGCCAGTTCCTCTCCTGAGGACTATTTTCAACATTTATTGACATAATTTATTCGTAATAAAATAAGAAAAATTGACCATGCAAAAGGATCTGAAATAATGTTGCTTTTCAGTAAAAAGCATATACATCTTAATAGATACGGAATGGTTCATTTTAAAGAAAATACAGTTTTTTCTTTCAAGAAAATATTTAATTTATCCATATAATTTAAGTTCAAAGACTGGAATGATATATTTCAACCTAATTTTTAATATCATACTATTTGGCGATTTAAGCATTTACAATCACTTTCAAAGTTATTTTTAATAAAATTAATTGTGAAAATGAAGCTCCTCTGCTGAAGCTTCTCCTTAAGGATGAAGAGATTTTGAAATAAGATTGAAATAAATTATGGAACTTGAAAATATTAAGGACAATAAGACACAGAACTACGGAATATGAAGACAAAACTTAAGTGTGTAACTGAGTGATGTCCTTAAATGCCAGTTCTTCCTAAATGTAGACTATATATTCGTCCAGATAAAGCATGTTTCTATTAATTTACTTTTATCTCAAGAGTACCCCATTTCAAGTTTAATGTCTGTAAAATAAGGTAACTGTACATTTTTATATAACTTTTTTAAACTATACAAATTAAAATGTAAGATTTTTAATTTTTACAATAGAGCTTCCGTTTGGGCACTAGCATTTTTTTAAATATTTAAAAAAAATGTAAGATTTCTGAACGTTTGAAACATCAATTTCCCCGTGGGTGACTTCCTTCTTTTACGGCTACAACAAAAACGTTGGGATACAGAATCATGTATACTTAAAAACTAAACTCTCCACAGAAGTCTATAAACTTTTCTTGAAAACGGATCAATGTATTTACCTGCGACCTTTTGCATGATGCCCTTCTCGTAATAATACCTGAGTGAGCGACTCAGTTTGTCGTAGTTCATGGCCGGACGGTTCTTCTGGACGCCCCACCGCCGCGCCACCTGTAACACAAACAACCCCTATCTCAAGAATAAAATAAAACACAAACATTGCTATTAATATACGGCGGACATCAAGTGATTATGGTGAAATAATTGTTAATACGTTCAAAAAAACCGACACACACGAGCATAACAGAATTGTGGTCATGTGACGATATCCAAAACCAATTACAAGATTTCAGAACCATCTACTTGACTTACTCGCCTTGACTTGATGTAGTTTCAACTTTATAATATGACAAATTTCAACTTTGTTTTACTAACTTTATAGTAAGAGAGAAAAATGTGTTTAAAATGGTATCACTGGCCAAAAAGGCGTAACCTTTAAATTATTACTAACACCACGTATTACTACCCGATCGGGTTATACACACGTTAATGTGTAATGGTAGGGTGATTGTGAGCTAAAATGTAGGACCTACAGTTTAACGTGGGATCCGAACCACGGTGGAAGCCTGGCATTCAACACATTCACAAGTTGTGGTTATTACACGTCTTGTAAGAGGTGAAGGAAGGGTTTAGCGATCAGATAAATCTGTACCGGGACCGAGGATTGAACCCCGGACTCCCAGACAAGAAGTCTGACACCTTACCCCTAGATCACCAGGTCACCATCTAACTTTTAAATGAACCGCTTACCTCACTTTTATGGTCAGAATAAAATAATCGGACGTATAACCTGAACTAAGACGTGGTGCTAAGGAAATCATGACCCACACTGGTAGGTACGTCCTTTAAATTTTGAATTCATTTAGTCTCTGTTTGACGTTGACGAGGAGGTTTGTGTTTGAATCCTGGCTGGGTGTACTGGGAGTGTTTTATTTTCTCTAAATTATTTCCTACCTTCTCTTCACGAAAATTCGGGTACATTTCTTCTAAATTATTCCTTATCATTACAACCTCACTAGCGTATTGTATATGAGTAACTCGAACGGGTATTAAGTCATGGGTAAATAAATCTTTCTCAACAACTTATGCTTGGGAGATCCTATCAAATTTCAAAACCAACCGCTTTGCATGCGCATGCGCTATCTAAATATACATAGGCTGAAAGCTGTATATATACTATTTTACTATTTGCTCCGAGTTTTACTACCTGTATGTGCTATTTGCAGATTTTATCTAATGAGGAGGAAGATATAGTTTAATGAAGTGTACCCTCATTTGCTTGGAGGGAAAAAACCTTCTCAATACACCTGACCAGAATTTGAACCGCTGTCTCTGTCAAACAGATCAGACAAGCTAACGGTTTAATGCACGCGCCCACTAATATTGAAACGTCATATTTGGCGTTTGTTGGTAGAACAAAGAGCGTGTGGAGGTCATTATCCACAAAGACCCTAGAAGGTGTGGATAGAGAATACGAGAGAGTGATAGTAACTTGGTATTAAGATGTATCTCCCTCTACCCCTGGGTGTCAAACTTGATGGAAACTTGTAGTCCTACCCCCGGTAAGGTAGCGCCAACAACAAGGATCGATAACCATTAAGAAAAGCTATTAACAAGTCTGGCGTTGACTACCGGAGACAGGCTCACAAGGTGTTTCATCTTGGGCCCACTCAAAGGTCAATATTGCAACCGCCCGCATCGGTGGGCGCGTGGTTTTAAATGTCAGGTCCTTTGGCTTATCGGTGAGAGGGATGTCGGGGCTTTAATTCCAACTTGCTGTACTGAGGATGTGTTTTTTCAAATAGTTTTCCGCTCTTTCTCCATGTAACCGAGGGTATATTTTGAATAAAAACCTAATTTTCTAATTCTATTTCTCATTAGAGTGTAAATGCGAGTGCTCCAGACGGGTAGTAAGATGTGGGGATAAAATAAATTATATCTATGATTTTAATTAGACTAATTAAGAATAACTGTCTCATAGCTTACTTTTTATGTCAAAGATATTTTTTCATGTTTGATTTGACTTTTGAAACGATGGCAAAGTATACGTAGTACTTCTCAAAGACATAGAGGGATATAAAATGACACCCCCACCCCTTAATTCACCACACCGCAATTAATTCGCCTAAAATCCATTCAAGTTATGAAGTAATGTTTTTATCAGTTTAAATAATAATTATTATTAGTTTCGATAAAATTATTTGAATTACTTAAACAATTATCATACAAATGAAAGGTGGATAATTTCTCGAGTAGTAAAAAGTTGTGTAAAAATTATAGTTTTCTTATATCATAAACACGATATAGCCTACTCAATTCTTAGCTAATAACTTTAGAATCAACACATATTTCCCTAAATTGTTATCCCTCTCCCTCCACTCAAATTGGGGCAAATTTCCTCTAAAATCCTACCTTATTCGACCTCACAACGATTAGTATAAAGATGTAGAATTTAGATTGAACATAAAAAATGTAAGTAATTCAAGTTTTAAAGTTTACACTTCAGTTCAATTTACCTCAAAGACGTCTACCCTAGAAACATTGTCAAATGAGTTACAGTAAAGCAATGACCGAGATTTTAGTTATTTATTATATCCACGTACCGAACACAGCGTTTGGTGGTTGAATGTGTCACTGACGTTGGGGGTTCCCCAATCTTCTGTATACAATATGTGTTTATACTTTCATATTATTAGCCATTGTATCCAGACCAAAAAATAACGACGGTTGTGGTAAATCTCAACGAAAGTTCAGACGTTTGGTGAATTTTGTGCAAATCTACATCTACAATTCAATACCTTTTTAAGAAATTTATTCTTTTATTTATTTTTAGTTTTAGTTTTTTCAGCCCCGCATCTTATTAGCCGTTCGGGTTGCACGCTTTTGTACTAATTACGCTAATGGTTTTAGGGAATATGAAGGTTATATATATAGTAAGTGTAACATAATTTTGCTTAGAGGGAAAGGGGAAAAACCACCCTCAGTACACCCGACCGAGATTCAAAACTTGAGCTCCTCGTCATCAGCGGTTTAGTCTACTGCGAGAGTAGCGCGTGATATCACGTGGCCGGGTGACCTCTTCTTAACTATTTCATGACATCGGGAACCCTGTCATAGTAGCGCCCATGCATTGACCATCAAATAAATAAATATATAGTCAAAGTTTTACCTTTTGATTCAGTCCATTGACATTTTTATTGTAAAATTTCCACGAAAATTTACCCACTGAAAATATACTTGATAATGTTCCTCCGTGTCCCTCACCTCTTCGGGTTCAACCAGTTTGAACTCCATGCCGCGACCTGTCCAGGCGATACAGGAGGAGTTGCCAGGGTCGTCCAACAGGGCCACCAGGAACTGCCACAGCTGCAAGGAGCCTCTCCTCTGCTGATAACCGCCTCCGTGAGTCGCCCCCATCTCTCCCGCCCCCCACACAGAAGAGGTGGAGGGAGGTCGGCTGGGAGGACCACTGTCTCGTTTGCTGCTGGTGCTGTTGTACTCAGGGTTGCAGATGGGGCGGTCTGTTGGCGGACAGAGACATTTAATTTGCCTAATTAATGTAAACGTTTAGCCCGAACGGATGAACAAGGTTAAAAAAAATATGATATTACTCAACAGAAAGTTTCTCTATCGACCCCTATATCTAAGGGGAAAGTAATCATTTTGGGTTGAACTTTTCCCCGTATCCAAAAGTACTAACATTGATAATTGACTATATAAACCCTGGTTTTTGAAAGTAAATTCCTCTTTCGACCTCCAACACTGATTTAAGGTCACTCACATTTGGATTTGTATGAATACCTATATTTTATTTTGTACTGATTGAAACGTTGATTTGAAAATTTATCGAAAAATCTCCAACAATATTTCCTTATGGATTATTGTATAATTTATTTTTACACTACTAGTTAAATAGACTAATAATTTAAATAAATTGTCTTATTTTTATTTCCACCCCTGTGGCAACATGAGTTTAATTTTTTTTTAAATAATGAGCTACCAATGAAAATCAGACTATTCTACACTCCGGTTCGTTTTCTAGGTGCTCAAACCCAACCGGAGGCACAAGAGTGGATTGTTATAAGATATTGCCTACCATCTTAGCTGAATGCTAGAGCAGTTTTTAAACTTTACCCTCGTCATTTTGGTTCCATATGTTGTGTAAAATAGAAATAAACTTTTAGAAAATACAAACTTTTTTCGTTAAACAATAATATATTATAGGTATTAATTAGATATATAAAAATAAACAACTTTATATCATGTGACTTGGCGTGTGAATATGTCTGATATACACTTAATATGAAGGTTGAACTGTGGTTTAATTTTTTAATATCAGTACTTAAACTATGCATGCAATAAAATAAAATAAACTGCAATAATAAAATAATAATATTAATGGTATGTTGTGGCTATATAAACCTGTAGTTTAGTTTACGTAAAGATTATCCAGTACTAATGTACCGTTGTTCAGGGTACACCCGAATGTACTAATCGTACATCCTTTTCATGAAGGCTCTTTCCATGTTCCGATAAGATGAGAGGATGATGAAATTTCATATGATGGGGTAGAGCCAATGAAGATCTTAGATTTACTTGAGTCTAATTAACCAAATCCTGGTGGCCATAGGAATTGCTCTTCTTTCGAAATAAATCCCCCCCGTACCAGCTGAGAATCTAACCTGGGACCTCAATGTCACCAGTAATGTGTTCGTACCACCACAATACCACGAGCAAGGCCGTAGCCAGCGAATAATTTCAGGGGGTGGGGGTTTGGTGGGCACACCCCCAAATTGCTGGAGCTAGAAAACATTTTAAATAATAAACAGTTCTAGAAGCTATCAGAAATGGGTTTTTTCATGGTAAAATAACCCCCTAGCTGCCGAAGGCTTTGAAAATTTCTAAATATTTAACACCTCTAGAAGCTATCTGAAGTTCTTTTTTATGGTAACACATCCCCTAATTTGTATGCATATCTTAATTTTGATATTGTTTGAACCATAAATAAAGCCATATATATTTTGTTCATAAAATTTCGCGGGGGGTTTGAACCCCCAAACCCTCCCCTGGCTGCGGCCTTGACCACGAGGCCGGTTATCTGCAATAATGATATTCACATAGATGGAGTATAGTAAGATTAATAACTACTATGTTGTAAGACATCCTCTCCCCTAAATGCAACTGCTGGTCGAGATGGAAAGAACGCCAGTTAGCCACTCTGGCCTGATTCATACATACTAACCTTTACTTTTGATTCCATCCGATGACCAAACCTTACCTTCTGTTGTGGTTTTATCTCGAGCAGATAATTGGCCGTGTTGGAATAAGCTTGGGGGATGTTGCCCGCCATTATAGCTGATACTCCCACCTGCACAGTCATAGCAACCGTCTTTACTTTACCTGGTTTATATTTTTATTAGTGGAATATGTCAAATGCTGGTATTTTATAACAGACAATTACATTTTATATTTTAGTTTCGTCTTACTACCCGCATTAAATTTCACTACTATGGTAGAGAGAGGCGGTAGATAAGGCTGAGAGGAAATGTTGGTAGAGAGTTTAAAGTGGGGAATTATTTAGAAAATATTATTATTATTATTATTATTATTATTATTAGCACCGCGTCTTACTACCCGTTTGGGTTATACGCACTTACGCTAATGTGTAATGGTAGGGTGATTGTGAGATGAAATGGAGGACCTACAGTTTAACGTGGGATCCGAACCACGGTGGAGGCCTGGCACTCCACACATTCACGAGTTGTGATTAATACACGTCTTGCCAGAGGTGAAGGAAGGGTTTGGCAAGCAGATAAATCTGTGCCGGGAAAATAAACACTACCAGTAAACCCGGCCGGTATTAGAGCCCCAACCTACTTTACCAGCCAACCAGACTAGAGGAGCTTGACGTTTTATCGATGTGCTCACCGATGCAGATTATTTAACTGTTAATCTTAAGGTGGGAGTGCAGGGATCGCGAGTTAAGGGCAGTGTTTTTGCAGGTTATTCATCCAGACATTTTTTGTCCAAAATAAATAAAACATTTCTCTAGTAGAAACCTAAGAGTTTAATTTTTTACACATAGTGATCTCAACAGTTCTTGAATATCTGTAACGAGTGTTCTGGATTTTAATGACAACTTTTTCTTTTCATTTGAAAGATTGTAATTTAATGCCGCTATGTTCATGTCAGTTATCAACAACTATCAATACCATCATGTGAAGTAAAATTAAACTATGTTTCTACTGGAGAAATACTTTATTTATTTCGGTTTAACAAAGTTTTTCTATAAAAACCTCAAAAACACTTGCTTTAACTCGCTTTCTATAGACTTTCATCCTAAGAAGGAGAAACTAGAAAAGTGCATCTCAGTGTTTGGGTTCTTGATTCTAAATTAGAGGCCGGGGTTTGGACATGACTAGGTGCCCTGTAGGTGTTTTTTACCCATCGGTAATTTACAATAAACAGTTTAGGAAATACTTAATCGCGTCTGGTTTGGTTTGCCAGTGACGAGGAGGTTGGGGTTTGAAATCTGGTTGGGTGTACTGAGGGTAGGTTTTCCTAAATGGTCTTTCCTTCAACTCCCATACAAATGCGAGCTGATTTTCTATTGATTATACCTTCCTAATCCATATCCTATTAGTATAAATATGCGGATAGTTTTGACAAGTATTAAGATGCAGTGCACAAAAGAATACTATAAAACTTACCTGTACAAAGTAAATTAAGACCAAAAGGAGTAATTCTCCAGAAAGGAAGAAAATTGGGAAGTATCTCTCATTAGAAAACCAAGCCCTCGAAGTTTCATGTCAATTTAAATGACATCTGTAAAATTTTGAGTTACACTGTCCATAGTACAATATTTTTATTTAACCCACATCTCTCTCGAAAAATCAGCTCTTAAAAAAATAATTGTACATTCTCACACAGAAAATAATACTGATAGTGAACATTTTCAATCGCAAGATTATGATGGATCTTGAAGTGTTGTGTGCCTCCAAACTCAAAAAATGGGTCTTACACTTATATCCGTACCCATGTCTGTACGTCTATAACTGAGTTTGATAGATTTTTTTCCAACCTTGTATTTAAATATTACATGGTCATACTTCGAGGGGAATCTTGATTTTGATTTTAGCTCTAAAATTATGGGTAGCTTACTGATGATTGATTTTTGAAAAACCAAAATATTTCGAAAATAGCTTAGTTTTACTCAAAATGGATATCTTTAAAGGGCTTTGCATAGTATATAAGAATGTGTGTTTGATTTTACATTAAAAATAATCTGAGCATGCAGTTAACTAATGGCTAATTTTAGAGTATTTTAAGTATCTTTTTCAAAATGGCTTTATAAATTTTGCCCAGAATTCCTATCTGAATAGTGTTTAGTATAATTTTCAAATTAATGTGATCGTTTTTTATAGGAACACTTAAACGTGTATCTTATATAAAAAAATAACAATGGGCATATTATTAAGGAAGAAATTGGTTATAATAATTTCGAATGATCGTAGGATTAGAGAGTGCATTTTATTAGTATACTTTAGTGCAAATGAGCTAGCTATTAGTGACTAATCCTAATTAATTCAGAAAGAAGCGTAATGATATAGCCAAGATAATTAAATTACCTTCAAGTGAATGAGCAAAAACTTAATTTGACCTTGATACACTTTAAGACCAGCCAATAATTTAACTCCGGGAGGTTGAGGTACGATTCCTGATTGAATGTGTATTAATGAGCATGCTTTTAATAAACAAGTTTTCACTCTCCTTATACGCCAAAAGGGTATATTTTATCTAAATTTCACCTTCCTCGAACCTATACCATTAGTGTAATTATGTAAAACCACCCGAAAGAGTTGTAATACTATCGGTTTATCGCGCCTCTCTTTGGGCGTCAATCGAAGTACTATGTGATCAATCACCCCGCTTTGGGCGTCGATTGAAACACCACGGATTAATTCCTTGATATATTCTGTGATGATTTTATAGGTTGTTTGAAGCTCCGTGATCGATCGCCTATCATCACTGTATGGAAAAGATACCGTTTAATCAGCTATCTATAGCTCCGTGTTCGAGCACTAATTAAATCGGTATATTAAAATAATTAAAGAAAGAGAAATGTTGATGGCTGTTATTTCACACACGGTTTATTTAAATTACACCTGTAAATTACTTGTACATATTTCAATTAAAGGTTTTATATTACTGCACACTTGTGATACTGATGTGATTTATATTTTATAATGTGTTAGACTGTGACTGACTTGTGCGTGAGCGAGATCTCGGTGTAGATGTTTGGTCACGGAGATCGTCCTCATTCCATCAACATACGCACAATGGTTTATATATAACATACCCCTTGCCTTTCTCTCCCCTTTCCAACAGTGTAAAATCTAACCAATAGAAAGAGTCCTGGCGACAGGTTTTGTGAAGGCTAGCTTCTTATTGGTATAGAGAAATGGCGTCTTCTGCCAAATACTATGAAGCCATTCCTTTTAACAAGAAACAACGCAGTTATTCTTTTACTAGGAAAGATGGTATAAAAAATATACTTTAGGGGTGACATACTTTTCACATTGTTTCTGGGAAACGCATGTTTCTTCATGGATGAATCTTAAAAGGATACTCTACATTTATTACTTTAAATAAAATTTACCTTCATCCATGACTTTTTTACATAATTTAATTTAATCCAAACCAATACATTACAGAGTAGTTAGATGTGTTGCGATACACGGTCTACTACGGAACGACACATAATATGGACGTATGGTTGGTGACTTCCAGTGCAGTCTCAAAAGTTTGTGTGTATGAACTTGTTATGGCGTTGGATTATTTTGAATTATCTTCAATCACAGTTACGGGGACTCCTAATCATTTGGTCGACCTCGGTGCTCTTGAGGTAAAGTGCTCACCTCGGAACCAAATGATCGTGGGTTCAAACCCAACCATACTTGACGGATTTTTTTTTTCTTGAAAGATAATAATACGTAGCACAACCTCCTTTGGAGGGGAAGTAAAGCTGACAGTTCCATGTCAATTGTGACATATAAAATAACACTGGAAAGCTATTTGAAAATATACAACCCAGCAAAAAATTATAGACCCTTTCTCTCTAGCTCATAAAAATTCTCATGTGTAGATATAATCATTCGGCTAAGAAAGTACACGTTAAATAATTAAAATAAATTTCAGCGCTCTGTATTTTTACTTTCTCTCTATCTTATAGGTAGAGAAAGTATGGTGATCGTCAAAAAAATCGAAATCGAGATTTTGATGAATCTTGACGTTTCATGACTACCTGAATCCGAAAAAGTGGTTTATGAATTTCCGTCTGTCTGTCTGTCTGTCTGTCTGTACCTCCAACTAGAGCCTAAACTATTTTACCGATGAGCTAAAACTTGATATCTAGGGTTTTCATAGGGTTGCCCCCAGGGATTTTGGAATTGGATATCTACCACTAAAATTAAGGGAAAGTTTACTGAAGGGCAAAAAAAGAAAAAGTCGATTTTATCAAAATCAGCTCTAACGATTTTGATTAAATTTAATTTATAAACATTAATAAATATTACAGACAAAATGGCTACTCTCAATATTTCGGAAAAATAGCTTTAAGGGCTCCGGTCTGATGCGTAAATTAACATTTTTTTATAATATCTCCAAAACCATTTGAGATATGAAATTACCTAGCATTACAAATATGGATATATATTCATATTAAAAATATTTTATTCGAAACATATTTTTATAAAATCAATAAATTTCAATATATACGCAATTATAGATATATTTTTTAACTTTCTGGACATTAAAGTTTAAGTATTGCGACCGTAAAAAAAATCTAACCCGAAATGTTGATGGATGTTGATGTCTCATGACCCCCCGAACCCTAAACAATAGTATTTGCAATGCCGTCTGTCTGTATGTCTATTAAAACTTAAAATTAAGAGTTGTTTAAGAAAGGGCGAAAAGAGAAAAAATAGGTTTTCTCAAAATCTGCTACAACGATTTTGATTAAAATTCGTATCTAGGCGTTGATTAAGGTTATAAATAAACTGGCTATTTTCAATTTCACATGAAAATGATTTTTAGGGTACTTTACAGAAGCGATAATTTCCGTATCTCCACAACTATTTGAGATACTAAACAACTTATTGCAAAATTGTAGGACTATTAGAAATTTAAAAAAATGCCATATATTTTTATAAAAGCAACAGTTTTTGAGATATTTGCAAATATATTAATACAATTTTGTGAGCTTTAGTTGTAAACTTATACTACTTAAGTCTTAACGCAATAATTCTCCAATGCCATAGAGTAATTAAATATAAGTAGGTATCTAAAAAAAGTATGTTATTTTCCCTTAAACCCCTTAGGAGAAATGTTTGTACAGCAATGCTCTATCTCCATTTTAGACTCAATAGTCAATATTTACATTTTTTATTGGTCAAAATGTATAAATGAATAATTAATATCAATGCGATGACTTGAAGATGTGCAACACCTAATAAAATGTTAAAATTTTAACCGGAAATCGAAATTTTAATACGAAGTGTTGACCCTTGTGGACCCGATATCAATCTTTTTTATTTGTCCAAACATACAAATGAGGATATTAATTCTTTAAAAATAAAAATATAAGATTTAAAACAGAAATGTTGATGAATCTTGACGGCAATCTTGCCTTCTTACATTATTCCGTTCAGAAAGCTTACGCGTTTATAGAAAGAGAGAGAAAGTCTATGCGGTGCGCCGTACCATTTATTTTAACTTTTCTAGTCGGGGGGTTTTCACCACGTCTCACTATCTGTTCGGGTTATACGTATATCTACATATATATATGCCTACAGCACGAATAATATGTCAATTACGCTAATGTTATAGAGATTAGGAAGGTAGAATTTAGAATAAATGCAACCACATATACGTGGAGGAAGAGTGGTACATCATTTATATAAAATCACCCTCAGTGCATTCAATGAGATTCGAGCCCCAACCTTCCTAGTCACAGGTGAACTAGACCGATGAGGATAAATTATGTGTGAAATAGCCAATTTTTGTTCTGGAATATATGTTTTTGTAAGAAAATAAAGTGGAAAGATAGAAGAAAAAGAGATAAGATGGTTATGTCTGGGTGATTGGGGTGTGAGGGCGAGGGGAGGTAATTGAATCACTGGACCACCCCCTTCGCAAAGCCCTTGCAGTCATTTCCGACCAATCTCACCACTAACCGACTTCTCGGCGGGCAAGTTTACAATCACACCCTCCATGTATCTTTACATTTTCTTCCTTTGCAAGGAAGAGGGAATGTTGGGGGTGGGGGTTGGGGAGTGAGTGGTTAGACCCAAAACACAATTTGACTTAACTTTACTCGAGGTCCCCTTCGTGGCCGAGAACGATAAAGTGTCAGTCTTAATGGTATTGCCTACTAGAAGAGAACTATCATCACACAGCGGTATTTCTTATGAGAATGTTAACTATACATCTTCAAAACCACTAGAACAATCGTCAAATTATTATCTTATAGTAATGTTATTATAATGGTTTTTTTGTAACTTTGTTATAAATAGACTTTATTTGTTTAAGGAAGGCTAGTTCTATGTTTCTAATCACTTACTTTGACATTTTGCGCGAAACGTTGTTGGAAATAAGTTTACATGACATTTTTGACTGAAAGTAAATATAATTTAAGGTTTTTAAATCCATAGGAACATGTTAATAAGTTCCGTGAACCATATTTTCAAATAATAAACGAGTTCTTAAATCACGCGGGATTTCTGCACGTCTGTAACGCGTCACTGCGCTCCTGTGGGCTAATTGAGGAAACTGGTTTAATTCCTTGTTGGAATATAAGTGATCATAGCTTAGTATAATCAAGATATATTTGACGATGAGAGTAAATGAATGTTATGAATTTAAAAAAACAAATAAGAAGTTATTTTAACTGTCCTTAATTTTTTTTGAAAATATTAATAGTGATACATTAAAAGAAAGTTTATTTTAGTATTGCACAAGATTTTAGCTCAATAAAAGAGGTTCTTTAAAGTGTTATAGTATTTGTTGATGGAAATACTTAAGAATAAAGCATACCGTAAAGCACGTTTTAAAATTAAAACTGGTTTATGAGACTCAATCAAATTTAAGATAACTTACGTATATATTAACTATATACTTTTGCGATTGGTTTAAAACACAGATTTATGATTTTATAAAAACTATAAAATATTTGTTCTAGATTTTTTGCACCGCATCTTACTACCCGTATGTACTACGCCTATGTACTAATTACCCTAATGGGTTAGGGATTAGTACTGTTTAGTTGAGAGGAAATGCACCCACATTTGCTTGGAACGAGAGTGGAAAACCATTTAGGTAAAACACCCTCAATGCACTTGACTGGAATCGAGCCCAAATTTCCCCATCTTTGGAATTCTAGACCAACACAAGAGTAGCACGTTAAACCACGCCATCCTAGTTAAATACTCTTATTAACTTGATAAATTAAAAATATTATTTTTATAAAATTGTATAAATTATGTGTGTTTATTTAATCATGATCTATTTTGTATGGCTCATCACAGTACATGACATCATTGTTGGATTCAAAACTTATCTCTACATGACCCATATCGGTGGACACGTGGACTAAACGTCTTGTCTAACCTGTTTCACTGGCTACGGGGTTTGAATATCATCCTGGTGTGATGACATGTCTTTCCTCAAACAGTTTATCGATCCACCTTAACGTAAATACCGGAACCTTTCCTCCAAACTCTACTTTACTCATATCTAACCTATAAGTGTAAAAACAGGACCCTCCAGGATAGTTAGTAGACCACAAAGCACATAAAACGAAAATCAACGCATGAATATTTCTGTATCCCATTTTCATAGAAAGGGCCTCAAATAAAATACAACCATATTTTACTTTGTCCGAAACAACTGTTCACATTTTCGAATTTTACTTTTTTATTAGGGTTGTGTAAAGGTATTCATAATAGACTATATATATAATGTGACTACATATCACATGACTTGACGTAAGATTAAGTGAAAGTAGACCTATACCCCAATTTTATTACAAATGGACCGAAGGCAGCTAGATAAAGCAGTTAGAGCTACTTTCACGTATTCATACATCAAGTTATGCTATATGTAGTTGTCACTTTTGATATCTATTATCAATATTTATAAAAGAACAATAATAATACAGTAAAATATTTCTAGTGTTGACAGCAAAAAAAAAAGTTTTAATATATTTTTCATCCTTTTCATATATCCATTCTAAAGAAAATCAAATTTTTTACATCTGTCCGTTTAAGATCATTACTATTAAAACTGGGCTTGCATTTGGGGAATGCGCACGAATGTCTGTCCTTCCATTGCCTGAAGCTGTTCGTTGTACAGGAGGCATTGGCTCGAATGCGTTATGCATGATATGAACGAGCGAAAAGCGCATGGCCAACTGACATCCAGGTTGCTGATTTTACAGTAGCCATCCAGAGAAGAGGACATGCATTAATTATCTTCGACTTGGGAATTCATTCGAAACATTCGGATGATAGGGAGAGTGGAATTTTATTTCCATTTACCCTTTCTTCCTCTCTTTCTCTTGCTCTCTCTCTCTCTCAAACACCTTTTTATTCACTTTATATTAGTTCACTGCCTCTGTCATAAAATCTGCTAACCACTTTTTCAGTTTCACTTCTAATATAAAGAGATGCCTGAAACTTTGTACATGTTTCTAATTCGAGTGACAATGCATTCTATGAGATAGCTCCATCGCTGATTATTTTTAGTATTTTTATATTATTATATCTATTTCCCGTCCACTGTCATTCAAATTTCCGATCGCTGTTTCCGTCACTTCTGATAGAGATTGATGGCTGAAACTTTATATATATTCCTATAATTTGCGTAACAGCGCATTCTATTAAAAATTCTTGCTAAATCTATTAAACGGTGAAAAGTACAGTCATTGTAAGTAATATATAGGCCTAACAGCTAATCTGGATTTATACCTGACCCGCTTTTGGACCTTGCCCTAATACTTTCAAACATAGCCTACTTAAGTTTATATAAATTAAAATAAATGGTACGGCGCACCGCATAGACTTTCTCTCTCTTTCTATAAACGCGTAAGCTTTCTGAACGGAATAATGTAAGAAGGCAAGATTTCCGTCAAGATTCATCAAAATTTCTGATTTAAATCTTATATTTTTATTTTTAAAGAATTAATATCCTCATTTGTATGTTTGGACCAATAAAAAAAGATTAATATTGGGTCCACAAGGGTCAACACTTCGTATTAAAATTTCGATTTCTGGTAAAAATTTTAACATTTTATTAGGTGTTGCACATCTTCAAGTCATCGCATTGAAATTTAATTATTCATTTATACATTTTGACCAATAAAAAATGTAAATATTGACTATTGAGTCTAAAATGGAGATAGATCATTGCTGTACAAACATTTCGCCTAAGAGGTTTAAGGAAAAGTGACATAATTTTTTTAGATACTTACTTATATTTAATTACTCTATGGTATTAGAGAACTATTGCGTTAAGACTTAAGTAGTATATGTTTACAACTAAAACTCACAAAATTGTATTAATATATTTGCAAATATCTCATAAACTGTTGCTTTTATAAAAAATATATGTCAAATAAAAGTTTTTTACTCTAATAGTCCTACAATTTTGCAATAAGTTGTTTAGTATCTCAAATAGTTGTGGAGATACGGAAATTAACGCTTCTGTAAAGTACCCTAAAAATCATTTTCATATGAAAATGAAAATAGCCAGTTTATTTATAATCTTAATCAATGCATAGATACGAATTTTAATCAAAATCGTTGTAGCAGATTTTGAGAAAACCTATTTTTTCTCTTTTCGCCCTTTCTTAAAAAACTCTTAATTTTAAGTTTTAATAGACACACAGACAGATGGCATTGCAAATACTATTTTTTAGGGTTCGGGGGGTCATAAGACGTCGATATCCATCAAGATTTCAGGTTAGATTTTTTTTTACGGTCGTAATGCTTAAACTTTAATGTCCAAAATGTTAAAATATGTATATAAGTGCATATATATTGAAATTTATTGATTTTATAAAAATATGTTTCGAATAAAATATTTGTAATATGAATATATATACATATTTGTAAAGCTAAGTAATTTCATATCTCAAATAGTTTCGGAGATATTATTAAAAATGTTAATTTACGCATCAGACCGGAGCCCTTAAATCCATTTTGCCGAAATATTGAGAGTAGCCATTTTGTTTGTAATATTTATTAATGTTTATAAATTAAATTTAATCAAATTCGTTAGAGCTGATTTTGATAAAATCGACTTTTTCTTTTTTTGCCCATCAGTAAACTACCCTTAATTTTAGGGGTAGATATCCAATTCCAAACACTCCTGGGGGCAACCCTATGAAAACCCTAGATATCAAGTTTTAGCTCAATCGGTAAAATAGCTTAGGCTCTAGTTGGAGGTACAAACAGACAGATAGGCAGTCAGACGGAAATTCAAAAACCTCTTTTTCGGATTCAGGGAGTCATGAAACGTCAAGATTCATCAAAACCTCGAGTTTGATTTTTTTGACGATCACCATACTTTCTCTACCTGTAAGATAGACAGAAAGTAAAAACAAGTATTTAGTAAATGTACCTTACGCCAATAAAATATAAGTTGTACCATTTACTTCAGCGAAATAAAGAAAGTACTGTACATAAGCATGACCTACATCAACCCAACGGAATCCTTGGCAAGAGCTAGTGAGGTGAAGAATTTTATGTTGCTGGAATATATTCAACACCTTATATTATATCGCCATACGGTACATTTTAAATAAACTTGTTTTTATATGTATTTAGAAGGTTTGGTGAAAATATAAACATTCTTTCAATTGTATGACAGTTGAAATGGAAATAATAGCAACTAAGGTTGTAGAAATATTGGGGCTAATTAAATGTTAATGAGACCTGTCTTTTACATGACAGATCAAATTTCGAAACCAACTTACTAGACTATGACTAATTTTACCGAAAATCTGTTTTGTGACTTCTGTTAAAAGCTTATAATAATTTTTCGGTTCAATAACTTTATATTTAAAAACTACTATTATTAGAAAAAATGAAGTCATATATTATTTAGAGAATTGCTAAGGAATCCCATATTAATTTGTCTAAAACGTAGGTAAGTTACACTCAATTTGTCTTGCTTAGGTTCACAGTGATGCAGCTTATAAGATAGTGCTATATTGTAATCAGGTTGGGGAGACTCATGGCCAATTTCATAATCAGACTTAGTATTCCTCAAGTGTGGTGCTATGTTAAATACAGGACAACAACTGCCTACAATGGAATGGACCAGTTTAATAAACAGACTTAGTGTACCTCAAGTGTCATGGTATATTAAATACAGGACAACACCTGCCTACAATGGAATGGACCAGTTACATAGTCAGACTTAGTATTCCTCAAGTGTGATGCTATA
>CABEEJ010004686.1:14917-60410 GCA_901482245.1 Timema douglasi | reverse complement strand
AAGACACGCTTGCTGACATGTGCTGTGGTCTGTTTTCAGCCTGTGACCACACCGCTGCCGGCAGCCCGCAGAAGGAAGCTCCTACCGAAAGAGGAGCCAGAGCTCGAAACACCCGTCCCGACCCAACAGCCCAAACCTGCCAAACGTGCCGGGAAACATTTGCGAAAAATATACCCCACGGTCGAAGAGGAAGAGGAAAATCCAAAACCTGTCGAAAGAATTGTTTCGAAAGTGCAACCCCAAGTTAAAGATCCTCTTTTAAAAACTTCACCCGCTATTCAATACCTAATAGATAAAAAGTGTTTGGATGAAAGTTTTATTCAACTTTTAAAGCAGTTTGAATTAAATTTTAAAGATGGAATTTTTAGTTATTCAGTTCAAGAGTCTAGTGACCAAAAACTAAATGTGAATAGTGTTCAAAAAGTAATCAAGATAGCACAAGAATATCAAGAATTGAAATCTAAAGCTGTAGGCATAACAAATTTGCCGTCACCTGACAAAGATATAGAAGAAGTGGTGAATAATATTCCATTATTATCTCCAGCTATTGAAGTTCCTGATTCACTAAAGTGTTCAACTGAAGTAACTGACATTAAAGTGCTAGATGCCACCAAAGACAATCCTAAACCAAGGACTTTTGTTCCAATCGCTCGAGCCAATACTTTGACATCGTGCACTTCAGGAGATTATAGTGAATACTCGTGGTATGATGCAAAATCAGATAAAACTTACGAGTTTATGGACTGTGGTAGTGGTTTTTATGAGACAGTAGAAGTAGTGTCGGGAAGTGCGATTGGTGAAAATGGTGGTGAGTTGCGTGGCAGTAAAGATACTATTGTGCCAGAAGATAGTGATGAAGACTCGGTTGATAGTGATGTGCATATTGAAAGAATGAACCACGTTAACAATCAAAACACAAACCGTTACCATGATGAGGGTCCTGTAGTCGATACGGTGTATCCCGATCAAGTGAGAAGGCGTGTAAAGTCAGGATCATACAGCAATGGGGAACCAACAAGTCCAACAAGCTCAACGTCTAGAAAAGAAAAGACATCCAGTGGATTTTTTTCTTTCCTGCGCTGGTTTCGAAAGAATAAAGAAGGTGATGACGAGTCTGAAGATTTGGCTAACAGAGAGTTCGAAGAGGGTCTGAGTTTTCCAACCGCCCCATCAACTCCAGAGCTCCTTCGTAGCCACAGCTCGAGTTGCGGTAGTGTGGACACACTGTTTAGTACCGCAACCGCAACAAGTTTCGCATTCATCACTCCAACATGCTATCGTCCGTTTGGTGGGTCCAATCGACCAGAAAAAATAATTGCTGTAGGTCCAGATACTGACACTTATAGGAATAGACTTCGTCATAGGGACAGAGTTCGAGAGTTGGATAGAAACCTAACACTTAGGAAAAAATACCGCCTCTTCGGCAGTAACACCTTACTTAGAAGTGCTCCCAACACACCTAATGCAAGCCCTGTTTTAGAAAAAAGAAGTGAAGTGTTGAGAAGCAACTCCGAGTCCAATGATAAGCTTCAGCCCAAACAACCAAATACTTCCCCAGGTAGCCAAAATTCTTCTTTTGGAAAGAAAAAACGTAAGGCACCCATTCCTCCAGCACATCCTCCCTCGAAGTTGTGTGACAGTCTCCCAAACACATTAGAAAATAAATGTAAGGCTAAAAGGAAAAGTATGGAAAATGATGATGCCTCAAGCTTAAAACGACTTTATCACAGGAGAACCGCTAGTGAATCTTCAAAAGACATAAAGTCGGGTGCATATTGCCACGTCAAAGGCAAAAGAAAGGCACCCCCTCCGCCAATAACCTTTGAACAACAAAATGGTATTAGTACTTTAGAAAAGTTACAACATCAATTTTCTAGCATCGGGAAGAAAAAACGTCCAGCTCCTCGACCACCCGTCATTGACGGGAAAATTAAACAAGAAATCACTGTATCAAAGAAAGAAAGTAAAGAAATCCAAACAATAAACAAGGAAGACTACAACAAATCGTTTACAGGTAAGCTCTCTTCAGAAGAAAAAGAACGCCTTATTGCCAACATCGCAAAGTTGAAGGCCCACGCGGAGAGAAAAAGCATTTCGGCCTCTCCCCCTTCTTCACCAAGCAGTATGGACATGGGACTCAAGTCTCAATATGAGCAGGTAGTCTGTAATGACTCTTTGAAACTGGAGAGAGGGGTCCTTAAATCTAACAAAGATGTTCCGAAATTGGAAATTGGTGTGGCCGAAAATAAAGTGGCCCCGGTCTCCCCACGACCTTGGTATAAGAGAAACTTCACTGGTAGAGATAGTGGTGGTGGTGGTGGCATCAAGAGAGATATCTTTAAGAGTTTGGAAAAGAAGAAAGATAAGAGCAAAGAGGAGGACTGGATACCAGAAGGAGGTATACCTAGGGTCGTAGGAGCAAGTGTGCCTAATGATGGTGGCAGTATTGGGAGTAGCAGGTTCAGTTTCTTCTCTAGACTAGACAGGAGTGATGAAAAAAAGAAAGAAGAGAAGCGAAAGTCTCAAGTTTCAATGCTTGCCAATATAAGCGAGCTGGACAGAGAAGCAGCTGAAATTGTTCAGAAGGAACAAGCGAGGGAACAGGCCATGTTGGCAGCCCAAAACGCCAAATTTTATTCCTACCCTGATGAACCTCGGCTAAAGAAACTCCCCATTGATGATGTGGACTTAGCGTTACCAGTTTCTAGCAATGTCGAAGTGCCCAAACGTAGCTCGGCAAGAGAACTTATTTCCCTTTTCAATTCCATAGGCAATGTCACTAAGGTGACTGTGAATTCGACTTTTTTCTCGAAAGATGGATCGAGTTTCTTTTCTAAGGAAAATGGTGTTGAAAAGAGGTTTTCATTTGTAGGAGAAAGTGTAAAGACTGAACAAAGAATGGTGGTCGAGGATTGTGATAATAAATCTTACGAGAAAAAGGAGATTAGGCAAACTCGGCAATCGATTATCATTGATTCTAACCATTCTCCCGTAAGCTCTCCAGTTATCGGTAGAAAAAATATAAAAATATCTGAATCGTCTAGTAAAGTGACAAGTTTATTTGATACAAAGGGTATTCCCACATCTAATGGGACAGCTTCTGGTGTTGTCATAGAAGAAGTTGATGATGAACCAGAAAATGCTTCAAAGACACGTGCCATGTATGAAGCCAACAAGCTCAGACGACATCACTCCCCTAGCCCAAGTATCCCAACGATTGCAGAACAGTCTGAAACGGCTAGTTCAGCCGCTTCTACTGTCAAAACAAACCCAGGTAGTAATAGAAGTAGTGTTAGTATTCTGCCTGATATTGCAACGGTTAAGGCTACCGCTCAGCCTCCAAATACAATACATGTCAAACAACCAACAGTGTGGGCTTGTCCAAGATGCACATTAGAGAATCAACGTTGGAAGTTGACATGTGAAGCATGTGGGAGGTGGCGGCCTTCCAATACAGAGGAGTTGAATGAGGTAACACCCACTTCAAATGTAACTACTGAAGTTAAGAAAGAAACTGACATAAACTGGGAGAGTGAAATAAAAAAATATTTCCCGAACTTGGATGTTACTGCTAATAAAACTTCACAGGTAAATAAAAAGACTGACCCTAAAAATGACACTAAACAGGTTGAAGAACCTACCAAGATTTGTAATGGCCTTCCGTCAACATTTATTGGTGGAAAGTTAAAACAAGATATGGAAAAAGAAAAGAAAAGTAGAGATGAAAGCGTTGAACCAATTAAGTTAAATGCTTTGATTAATGGTGGAGTTGCAGTTTTTGAAGAACCTGATGTAGATGAAGTTAGAAAAGCAAGATTAGCTTTTTTCAATAAAACTAATACAGATGGATCCCAAATCGATGAAATCTCATCGGAAAAAACAAATGAAAAGATAGCTTTGAACAAATTATCATGTGATGAAAATGCTTCAGATAAAGGGAATGAAAAGCTAGCCTTAAACAAATTACCATTTGACAAAAATGCTTCAGCGAAAGCAAATGTGAAGCCAGGCTTAAACAAATTACCATTGGATGAAAATGAACAGCAAAAGTTGAGGGAAATATTAAAAGAAATGAAAAATTCTCTTCCAAAAAGACCCAAAAAATTAGTTGAAAAGTCTGACTTGATGAACGTTGAAACTACAGAGACCAAAGTAACAGTGCCATATAAAATCAAAGAAAATGTTAAAGTAGAAAAATCTCAAAAATTGGGGGCAATAAAAAAAATTCCCAAAAAAACTTATGAAGATATTAAGTCAGCATCTAATCAAAAGGATTCCCCAGTGTCTGGTGCTATAAAAGATAAAGTTTCATTTCAAAATGGGACCGTTGATGAAAAAGCAGAAGCTCTTCTCATCACAAGAAAAACTGTTATTGAAGATATTAAAGTTAAGAAATCCGGGCCACAAAAGACAGAAAAAGTTTCTACTTCTGCCCAAACAAATGCTGTTGTACGAAAAGTTGATTCATCGCAATATTCTGATCAAATGAAGGAAGGGGAGTTTCTTAGCCCAACAATTTCTGCAAAAAATATGTCACAAATCTCACCAGATATCCTGCCAGTGACAGTGGAAGAGTACTCGACTGCAATCAAAGACGGAGTCCTCTACACTTCCTTGAGCAAGGACTCAAAGAAGATCGGTACAGGTACATTTGAACTGATACGGGCACGGGATTTTGCTAATATAGAAGCAACAAAAACCGGTAATGAAGCAAATGTAGTGCATGTGTATGCTAACATTACGAACCCTTTGATGGAGAGCTCTTCACCTTTTCAACAAAGTGTTGTAACTTCTAAACAGACACCGGTCATCCAGATTCCCCGACCGGGGGCTACCGGAGAGAAAGGACTTGCAGCCGGAAGAGCAGAGGTGAAGCTTGTTGAATCAAGCCATGGGGAGGTGTCCAAGGGATCGCCGCAACCTTCTTCGTCTGGGATCACATCACCTGAGCTTAGTTCCACAAGAGATGCTAGAGGATCGAGTATTCAAAGCAGCCGGGTGTCGGAGTCTAGCAGTTGCTCAATGGCGAGTGCAGGCAGTGGTGACAACAGTGAAGTAGAAAAACTCACTGCACAGCTCACATTACCCAAAGGTCTTGCGGATTTTAAAGGTAGGCATAAATTAAGTGATATTCATAGAAATCAAATGGGTTTTTTTTTACATCAGAGCGCATTGATGTATTTGTCATTCTAACCTAACTTCTGAGTGCATCTTGGAGGTTCATGTTCATATCTTGTTGGAGATTTTAAGTAGAGCTTAGTTTGGCAGGAGACAAGTGGTTTGAGTCTTTTGAAATAAGGGAGCTCTTGCTGATAGTAATGTATCAGTTTAAATACTCAAAAACTACATTATATATATAATAAACATGTACTGAGGCAGGTACAGGAAATAATTATAAGACAAGATAAACACAATTTAGCCATCACAATAAAAAGAGGAACACAGTTTAGGCTTTACAGAGGAGTTTTAGAACAAAACCTTGGATCCAAAGCACTTATAATTATTGTGTTGATGTGCCTTATATTTAATGATGAAACCTCTATCAAGAAATGAGGTAATAGCCAGTGGTTTCCTTGTAAGGGGGAAAAGGGGGTGAAAGAAAACACGAGCTAAGGTTAGTATTTTTGGCAGTTTTTATAACAAAAACTTTTTTTTTTTTTGCCAAAATAAATAAAATAATCCTTTAGTTTAGTTTTATAAACATAGTAATCTCAACCTTTTTGGAATATTTGCTATGATCATATTGAAATTCAAACATTAACTTTCTAATTGAGGAGGGAGAGATTATTAAATTAACTTTTTTGCTAAATTACAATGTTTTTATTCTAAAAAGTAATGTGAAAATTAATAATAACATACTAAATACATAGATTAGGTCTATAAAACCAATCAAAACGTTATGGAAAGTGTAGTAAAAATTGTTTTGATGAAATTGTTCAACATAGATGAAAAATTGAACATGTTAAAAATTGATTAAAATATAATACCATTGGCATAATAATAATATAAATTTTAGCTGTAGACATATTATGACAGACAGAGGATGAAATTTACAAACCTTATCTATGTATTTGCTTTTTATTATTATAAACTGCCACATTAAATTTTGACTTAGAACTATACCATTTATAATTCGGCACACAAGTTAATTTAACAGACTTTATAAATATAGAGGGAAAAAAAATCCTGGTCAGAATCCGTGATGCTCATGACAATTATTTAATCATTCTTGAGATGACTATACATCGAAAATCAAACTTAACATATCTATTAAAAAGTAATATTTTATTTATTTTTCTAAAAAAAAAATGTTGTAAAAATCGTAAACTACATACCTTAACTAGTGTTCCCTTCCCCACATTAACATAATATTCACATACGAAGGCGCATACCCCAAAGATATATTCAAAATCCCTGTTATGCTCCCAACATGCACTTAAGCTAACATTTGCGCGTTGCCAGCCAACTTGGAAGCCGAGCAGAAGGTGGAACACAATATGAACACGCTGGCCATCAACCGACTGCTGCGACGCCTTGAGGCGGCCATTGCCGGGGGCCAGCACATGCTGGCCGCGGGACTGGCTAAAGACCTGGCCCGTCTCAAAATCAGCTGCTCCGTCACCCGCCATCGGCGCAGTCTGGACACCAGCCCAGCCTCCATCACGTGAGTTGGGGATAACAGTAAAACTCACTTTACTTCAGATATTCAACACTCAAGATTAATATTTAAAGTAGTCCCCGTTTCAATTCTCGATGCGATACCTTTGTTTAGAACTTAGATTCACCCCCATTTATTAGTTATGAATTAATGGTATAGGGTCTGCTAGTTCTGTTTGTATTAGAATCAATTTAAGGAATTGTCAGCATAAAAAAATTAGCTCTAGTGCATTCAATTGGTTTTCTTGACATCAGCCCTGTAGGTCAGGACTTCATTTCAAATTTTAGCCACTGGGAATTATTTTTTTGTGTTAGCCTTAGCTTATATCCCCTCTTCAGGGTAACACTGGTGCATTTCCTCAGAAATAAAACTTTACATGTAACCACCACATATTAATAAAGATAGTTAATATATATTCCTTAATGACCTCATTGTGTTTACGGGCCTATAAACCCTAGTTAATCTATAAAAAACCCAATCAAAATTGTCCTTTATACAAACATAAAAATTAACAAACATAATCCAATTCAAAGGACTGTCTGGAAAAAAAATATTATAACACTCAAAGGGATGGAATAAAGTTGGTGTAACCGGTTTTAGTGGTCATACAGTCTAGGGTGTTACTATTGTAATAGACTGGCTACCGATGACAGGTAAATAAAGGTTCACATCCTGGTTGGGTGTACTGAGGGTGGTTTTCCACTCTCCTGCCATGCAAATTCAGGCACACTTCCTCTAAATTCAACCTTCCTTGTTCCTAGCTTTCTAACATAATTAGTATTTACACGTATAACCTGAACAGTTAATAAGATGCGGTGCTAAAAAATAAGTTGGTGTAATCCGAGTGTATATGGGAACCTCATATCGGCTCATTATATGTTTGTAGGGTGGACATGTATGTGGAGGACAAGGTGTCGCACCAAGGACCCATCCCACTGCAGGTGACACCTGTTTTGACGGTGGCCCAATTGAAAGACAAGGTAGAGCAAGAGTTTGAGATTCCCGCAGGGGTACAGCGATGGATCCTGGGGAAGCTGCTGGCCTCAGATGATTCCAAGACCCTGGCGGACCACAGCATCAGTTCCGGTGGCTGTCCTATATTCCTCTACCTTGTCGCTCCAGGTGAGCTCCCAGAAACCGGAAGATCCTCTTAACTTGTGCGGTCAGGGCTAAATCCTAAATTTGTTATTCTGGTGATCACAATGGGATTATTTATCCTTTTTTTTAGTCTAACTATTTCACAATACATGCACTAAGGTGTGTTAATATTAGTGATATTGATTGTGTCCCCTGCTTCGGTGGCCGCATGTTCTAAGGTGTCACTCTCAGGTTGGACTAGACTTCCGATTAGAGGGAGATCGGGGTTCAAATCCCGGTAGGTGGTAAATTCAAAATGGTTTTCCACTTTTCCTCCACGCAAATGTGGGTACACGTCCTCTAAATTTGACCTTCATGATCCCTAACTCCGTATAGTATTTATTACATATGTGTATAGCCTAAATAGGTGGTAAGACGTGGTGCAATAGCACACACCTATAGTAGGATTGTGGTAGGAAGTAACATTTAGAAAATATATACTTTTTATTTTGCAGTTAGTGCTGATAACATTTTAAATATATTGTTAGTATTATTCCATAGGTATTGATATTATTTATGAAAGTTGTTTGTATTTAATCACACTAGTTTATATGTTCATTTATTAAAACTGTTTTAGTGATTTTAATAACTGTCAAAAAGGTTTCTTCCTATCTAAGTTAGACTGTAGCTGTCATATGCCATATTTTGTTAGATGGGGATCACGAAGGAGAGGGGCCCACAGCAGCAGACCCTCATCCAAACCCTGGCTCAGTGACAAAGCAAGAGCTGGAATCAAAAGTTGAGTCCAAGGACACACCTCCTGGGGCCAAACCTGGCGGTGGCTGGTATTATAACGATGACGACGAGCGCTACAGCTTCTGTGAGGATACAGAGTCGGAATCGTCAGAGGAAGAGGACATGCCACAACCACCGTGAGTGATAGTCAAACATTTGGCTGACAAGTGTGAGTGATACAGTCAAACATTTTGCTGACCAATGTGAGTGATACAGTCAAACATTTGGCTGACCAGTGTGAGTGATGCAGTCAAACATTTGGCTGACCAGCGTGAGTGATGCAGTCAAACATTTGGCTGACCAGCGTGAGTGATGCAGTCAAACATTTTGCTGACCAACGTGAGTGATACAGTCAAACATTTGGCTGACCAACGTGAGTGATACAGTCAAACATTTGGCTGACCAGTGTGAGGGATACAGTCAAACATTTGGCTGACCAGCGTGAGTGATACAGTCAAACATTTGGCTGACCATTGTGAGGGATACAGTCAAACATTTGGCTGACCAGCGTGAGTGATGCAGTCAAACATTTGGCTGACCAGCGTGAGTGATACACTGAAATACTAAGCCTCTTGCACTCAGTATAAGTTGGTAAGGACCAAAGGATTAGTACATTCATCGGCCTCGACATCTTCTTGAATAGGTTGTTTTGGAAAATAATCTTCAATGTTCATAAACATAACCTCCAAAAGACCTTTTAGTAAAATACTTGTTTACTATAATAGTTTTTCCAATAAAAATTAAATATTTGGTTTGGAAAATTGTGGTAGCTGTTTTTATCTATCTTTGCATATACAGTCAGATGCACATTAACAATTAAGGTTTTCATTTAAAATTCTTAACCTCACTTTCTTTTATCATAATTATATTTGTTTTATATCAAAGCTCTTTATTTTATGTTAGAGATGAGGAAGGTTCATTTTAGAGGAAGAGTACCCACAGTCGCGTGGAGGGGGAGTGAAAAGCTATTTAGGAAAAACCACCCTCAATACACCCGGCCAGAATTTGAACCCTGGTTCCCCCATCATCAGTGGGCTAGTATATGTGGCCACCTAAGCAGGGTTTTATTTTAGTCACTAGCGAATTACACTATTAAACCCTTTGAAAAAAATATGAATGATAAACTTTGTTTACTTAGATATAGCTTGAGAAAACATATCCTTGTACATCTTGTAGGTAATGGCTACTCAATCTATGAAACTAATATTTCTGATAGTTACAATTTTCATAGAGTTCATAGCTTCTTATGTTTTATGTCTTTGATTTTTTTCTACTCATACTCAAACAATCACTTGTCATTGATTAAAAGATATCTTAATATATTTTTAGGAAACAAAATCCCATCAAACCTGGAACAGCAATGATTGCACAACTACAGCAGGTAACAAAAGTCATCAAAGGTCAAAAGGAAGAAGAAGATTCTGAAGAATTAGATGATGAAGATGAAGAAGATAGCATCGAAGTGGAAACAATCCCCTTGGTTGTTGTTAACGACAAACCTAAAGTCCTGGTCGGCCCTCCATCCCCTACTGTGCCGAAATTTCCTTTGCCAGGTCCTTCTCGACAATTGACTCTAGTCGAACAACCCGACAAACCGGCAACAAGTCGAACCTCGACGAATTCGCCTACCCCTTCGACGAGTCAGACCACTGTCGTCTTGAAGCCTGTGACGAATCAGAGTCCCAAACCTTTCCGCCCTGCGAGAAGAGAAGCTAAGGTAGAGAAGGAGTCCGTTGTAGCCAAAGCTCCAGTGGACAAACATCCACCAGTACAGCCGGTCAAGCCAGCAGCACCCCCCGAACAACCCACTGGCACCCTCAAACTAGGTTAGTAATATAATATGTGTCTGTAAATTTGAGCCCTAACCTTCAATCCTCTTGAAACTTCTATACTCTCAACTCTAAAAAAAGCAATTTTTTAAATGTTCTAAGAACCATTCTGTAATGTTTTGGCCAATCGGGTTGAAACAACACATTTTAAACATACTTATTTCAGCTCAAACTTACAACTTAAAAAAATACTCATCATATTGGAATCTACCACTCTTATCGAGTTTGCGTATTTAAATATTAGTGATGTATCCCCAGGCATGTGCACAAGGGAAATGAGGGGGAGTCAAGACTACCCTAAACCAATAGTAGGATCCCTTAGCAGTAAATTTGTATTATATTTGGAAGAAGGTACAGGAAAGGTGGATAGAAACATATAAAAGGGGGACAAACACAATATGGCCTTTACAATGAAAAGAAGAACACGGTTCACACTTTACACTGCTGCCAATGGACAAAGCGAAAAGAGGTTTTCCTTATAGAGTCTTGGCAGTAAATTTGAAATTTTCTCAAGATACAGTATAAATCTGCATATTTGAGCTTTAAAAGCAATAAATAAATAACTTTAAATTGAATGTATTCTTTAACTTAGAGTATCCAGATACATAAATACATCTTGTGTATTATATGAGCCCCCTGATCTGACTCATGTTTTAATTGCTTGTCATTATCTTATTGGTTTTGGATGATGTAATGTTTAAAATCCATTCATTGTTAAAAGAGGGCTCTATATTATGCTAACTTCCCCCTCTCTTGTCTGCCACTCCCATAGGTGTTCATTCATGGGCAAGATGGGCCCAATATTATGTCTGCCTACACCTTCTCTCAATCCCCCTAAACATCATGTCTGTGTATGCCTGTGGATTTATTGTAGAAGTTGATTAATATATGTTTTCTATATTCTTGCAATATTAAGAAAGCAAAAGAAACAAAACATACATTTTTACACAAAAGTAATTAACCAAATAAATATCAATAAACTATAGTTGACAATAAATCATTTGTTTAAACATTGACATTAAGTATAGTAAACCACCAAGCTCTTTAAACACAAAATATTTATTTTTAGATTAATTAAATCTCAATAGATTTGATTCTCACTTTTTTATCACATAAAATTGGTACATTTGGTGTATTTTGTCGGAAGGTAACTTGGCTATATCAACATCCTTTTGGTGGAGTTAGAAATTTGTAAAGGTTAACATCTGAGTGATTGTTTTACTTTTGTCTGTCTTTGTGGCCAAGTCTAATTTAATTTTGAGTTTTTCTGTTTCCTAACCATTCAAGGTCTACATAATACAATTCATCAGTGCTAAATACTGATATGACTTTGTGTTTTGAATTTCCCTTTCCCATATAAAAATTAAAATTAATTGGCTTACTGTCCAAGCTCTACATAAGATGACCTAATTTTTTTATAACCCAAATTATCGTACCTAAACTGATGGTGCTACTATCCAAATAGCACTGTTCTAAAAGTAATTTAACCTTTTTTTAGTACCACTAATTTATTTAATTATTTTAATTTTAATAATTATGGTTTATTTTGTAATATATCCACTTTTCAACCCCAAGTTGCAGCGGATACAAAATATTTGAATGAATACTATACATCAACTGCCCTGAAGAAGGGGTCAAAAGGTCCTCAAAAATGTATTTTCTGTTTTATGAATATTTTTGTATTTATGTTAACCTGCAGTTTGTATGTAAAATGTTCAAGTTTGTTTGTCCTCATGTTCTACTTTCATGTTTTTAGTGGTATTAATTTGTGTGCAAACATCTTTTTATTTATTTAATTTTTCATTTGAAGTATTTAACCTGCACTTTCTTTCCCAGACTGATTATATCAGCACACAACTTATAAACCGATTTAAATCTAGAACAGACACAACATCCAGCCCCCGGCCAATAATTCATCACTGTGAAAGGGGAAACCCGCATTTCACCAATGATAAGTTTTTCGGCCATGCCAGGAATCAAACCTGAGACCCTTAGCTCAGTGGAAAGACGCGCTAACGACTGAGCTAAGGTGTGTCGGACTGTACACATATTGAGTCGGTGTATGTTTCTTGTGTACAGGCTGGAAGTGCCCGGTGTGTACCCTAGTGAACTCTCCCACTCGTCCCGGTTGTGCGGCGTGTACCACAGAGAGACCTCTCAAATATGTGGTCCCGGTGGAGTATCGGGCCAATGATCAAGAACTACAGCGCATGCAGCAGGAGCAGCAGTTTGACAACGAATTGAAACAGGCATGTTGGGACATTTTAAAGCAGTAGTTTGGTTATTTGAAAACTCGATGCTCCTAATAGGTTGGCTTTAAGGTTCACATGTATAGTCTGGTAAAGAGTGGGGGTACAGGGAGTACATGCAATACTAGAGGTAGCAATACTGAGATGGTATTGTATAATGAGGATGGAGAAGAAGAGAATGCCAAGGAAAGTGATGGAAATGAAGAATGTAGGGTAAAGACCGCAAGGGATGTCAAGAAAAAGAAGGGAGAAGCAGATAACAGAAAGTGTGCACATGAGAGGAGAAGAATGGTGGGAGGCATTTTACTAAACTAACCTGGCCACAGGCTGGAAACGATGATAATGATGTGTAGTCTACTCTCGGGAGTCGACCAATCTCCTGGTACTGTATATGAATAACAGACAGCTCAGGTCGAATGAGGGATAGGTTGATGTCTGAATATCGATTATATATACGGTCCCTGAACTGACTCATATCCACAGTTATGTTTCCTTATTCCGGCCTGGAAAGCCGATGTTTCTTTTTTTTTCTTACTGCACCGAGATGATGTGCTATGTTCCTCCCACAGATAAACATGGTTTGAATTTATGCAACTACTCTTTTCTTCCTTAGACTGTCACAACACTACCGTTACGTAAATGTATATTGTCTCTAGCTGACAGTGAAAGCAAGAAAATAAAATTCCTTTAATGACTAACACTAAGTTCACAAAAGCCAAGCGAGCCTTTCTCCAAATTCCTATAAATAATAAGTTTATACCCTTAGGAAATAAATTATAGTCTTTTCATAGGTGTTAACATTACAACAGAGATCCAATTACTTTACAAACAACGTCATTCTATAAAAGACAAAACATAAAACCATGGCCCGTTTCATGCAACGTGAAGACCCCTTAACCCCTAACACGTCCTAAACGTTTGCGCCCAAAGGGGTTAAATAGGATACAAACTAAATAGTACCACCAGAACAAACCTTCAGTGAGAATAACAGATTTACTATGTGTAAAACCAAAACACTTGAAGTTAATTAGTTGTCCCCTAATTAACGGTAATAAACCCTGGATAAAAACCAACCATAGTTTATCCTTACAAAAAAAAGGCAAATAATGACTACCCTCAAACACTATCTCCATTCGAAGCTACTATTTTTCCGAGCACACCATCCTAGAAACGATTAACTATTTTGTTGACTATCTAGAAAAACATACTTGAAGTAGTGACTTAGGGTACATACAAAATGTCCTACATGTTCTGAATGTTAAGAACCTCCTAAAACTAGCAGTATACAATTTCAATTGCCTAAAGTGAATATTGAAAAGATGTATGTGTTACAAGTTAACTAAAATCGAAATGTGAATTTGCTTACATGGCTAGATGTCCACCTTGAACAAGATTTGCCCTCCGAGAGTGCTGTCTTGACTTTTTACCGGGTGTTTTATTAACTTTTCTTAAGAAGGGAGGGGGGGGCAGAATCACATAGTACCATGTCCAAGTTCAACCAATCAACGTCCTCTTGTTCCCTGAGAAGTTGCATGTCCGCCAACCTCCCCTGGAGAACACTTCGTGGACGGGGTGGGGGGTGGAAAGGATAATCAATGATCATTCCCTCTCTCTCTCTCTTGCGATTTTTGTTTTTGGGTTGATGCCAGGAGTTCTACCAAGGCTATTCAACGTGTTGATACTCGTGTCATCTCAGGAGGGGAAGACGTATTATACGTTGTATCATTTCACACAGTGCAAGTTAATCAACTTTTCTTGTACTAATGGCACTTGTTGTGTTTTTCTCAGGCCGAAGTTGAAGAGAAGAACCAGGGGGCTCAAGACAATCACCAACACTACCAACAGCTGGTCAACTTGGACAACACAGATCTGGTGCCTAATGTAGAACCATTTGACTGTCCCGTTTGTCTGGTTCCTTACGAAGGGAGGGAAGGTGTCATTTTGAGAGATTGCCTACACACTTTTTGCAGGTAAGATAGACTTGGTGTATTGTTTTATTTAATTTATTTAGTACCGCGTCTTACTGCTTCTTTCGGGTTATAAATACGCAAATATACTAATTATGCTAATGTGTTAGGAATTGAGAAGGTTAAATTGAGAGGAAATGAACCCGCATTTGCGTGGAGGTAAAGTGGAAAACAATTTAGGGAAAACCCCTCCTAGTTCACCTCATCGAGATTCAAACCTCGATCTACCCATCCTTGGGAGTCTAGCTCAACATGAAACCGGCGCGTTAGCTAACTACACCACCAAGGTGGGCTGGTGTATTGTTACTTACCCTCCTCTGTATTTATACATACACTCGACATAACCGACTTGCTCATTCCTGGGACTCAGATAAAATTCTCTTTTAATCACTTTGTATAGGCCTTGACTTTCTATCCTCTTTTCAATGTTTAATAATTTTGAATCAAACATGAAATATTTCCAAATCCAAATAAGAGTTTTAATAATTAAAAAAAATAATTTCATATCAAACAAAGTATTGTGTATATTTATATAACTTTATACATATTATATATATATATCATATATATATATATATTATATATATATATAACTTTATACATTATATATATATATATATATTTTAGCTATATCTATTAATATATTTACTGGCAAAGCATTGTACTAAATCTTGTCAAAGTTGGTTTTTGTTTTGTTTTTTCCCCTCCAAGCAAAATCAAAGTTGACAAATCTTTGGAACATAGTCCAAATCTTAGAATCTTTCCACATTCCTAATAATAATTTAGTACTAACATTGATTAATACAATATTCGGCAATGTTGTGATGTAATTCTTTATTGTTCGAATCACAAGGATGTGCCTGGCCAATACAGTCACATTCAATGAAGAAGCAGAAGTTAAGTGCCCTTACAGAGACGCAGATTATGCCTGTGACAGTGTTCTTCAGGAGAGAGAAATAAAAGCTGTAAGTGGTTCCCTATTGCTAAATCATGTTCGCCTAGAAGATAAAAAAAATGGCTTGCTTAATTTTTAACAGATAGTATCACTTCATCATCAACTGTTCCCAGCCTATGGGCCGAGTCAGTTTAGTAAAATGCCTCCATCGGTATACACGTTGTGATGTATCAATTAATGGCATCCTTGCTCTACGTATTATATATCGCTTGTTTGTTTAAAATCAAATCATATATTCTGACAATCTCACTTGATTATTACTTTTTTTTTATGTGTCAAAGTTGTTAAGTTTTTACCTCTTGTTACTGTCATAATGTCAGGTCGTATTATATTCGGGACAATTTATTTTTCATATAGATCACCGCAAAATGTTTGGATCATACTATATTCTGGATATTACGGTATATTTACAATTTGCCGGCATTTAAGTGAAACGGCAACTAAACTAATATGAGAGATAATCAATTATCGCCTATTTTGAGTGCTGCTGTTTTGTTTAGTTGCCAATTTTATTGAGAGTTAAGAATCTAAGTAGCAAGAATCATAATATTAAGATCGATTCTCGATTCTTTATATACCAGTAAGAATCAAGGGTATCGAGTTTGACAGCCTTAATAAATTTACTTCTCGCTCTTAACAACAACTTTTATTTTTGATTATTTGCTAAACACAAGGTTATCAAGATATAAATAACAAGTCAAAGGGACTGCATTGGCTTACTTTCCTCAAGTTGTATAGTTTAGTTGGCTGAGTAAACTTAGGAAAAAATAAGATAAAGAGTGTCCTTCATTGTAAAATAATTGAAACCTTAAAAACTATACATATTGTAATCATATTTAAATATACATGGCTAAAACGAGGCTAGACCATACAGAAAATTTTCCACTTCGTTTCTTTCTAGCTGGTGTCTCCCGCAGTGTATGAACAGCATCTAGCCAAATCCGTGGCTCAAGCGGAAAACAAGATAGGAAACACATTCCACTGCAAGACGGCTGACTGCAAGGGGTGGTGCATTTTTGAAGACAACGTCAACGAGTTCAGATGTCCTGTTTGCAGGAGATTCAACTGTCTAACGTGTCAGGTAAAATATGTCATAATATCTTGTTTTGGTCAGTTTGATGGGTCTTTCTAGACTTTGTCTCCTAACTCTCTTGTTCCAATAGCTCTTTTGGTGGATATTTTCTCAGTGTACTTTTCTTCTTCCCATGCCCATTTCATATTTTCATTTAATCGCTCCCAAGGATATTTGCCGTTACTCTTTTGTGGATATATATTGGCCATGATGGTCATGACTTCCCATCTCTAAAGACTTATGAAAGAACAAGTGCTAAACATGGCCAAATTACAAGATGTATGGATGTATAAAATTATAAGATATTACACTTGAAGAGTGAGGAATCCGTGAAGAGTTCTGCCGGGAAAAGGTTCCCCTCCTCACCTCTGGTCCAACCCATCTTTTCAGGATGGATATCTTACCTCTTACCTTTTTTTTTTACAAGGTGATATAATATTTAATTAATTAAAAACTTGTTTGTAAGCACATGACCTAAATTGAGAGATGCGCTTGTTTGTTATTATTTTGCTCTGAATTGTGAATGACAAAACGAGTATTGCAAGTTGTTATGAATAGCTTGCAAACAAATAGAACCTATGGACTGACAACATAAACAGTGTCAGCAATCCTTGTGGTAAACCGGGCCAGAAGCCAGGTTAAATAGTAGTGTATCCCAGCTAACAGGGCTGACTAATCACCATTGGGTCTAGGGGGTCACTTTGCCCGTTTTGGAGGCTGCGTGTGTTAGGACGTCGAATCATCAGTACTTGTATTGGAGGGCTACTGCTCGAACCCAGGGTACAGGGGTTCATAGACCATGTGGTATCACCTAAAGGTCAGTCAGGCCATTGGTTATTCCTTGCAATATTTCGTTCTGCCACAAGCTTCCAAATAGTATTTTAAGTTCTTTCATATCTTTTAATATTTCATGTCAACATCACATTTGTAATAGATTTAAAACAAAAACCACAAAAACCAAGCAGGACATAAATTACGAACCCACACAATCAGAATCCATTCGTTCCCCCCATCCTCGGCCGCAACCCATCCTGACAACCACAGGCCCACATCTGAAAGGTAGAGGGTGGTGACATATTCATACATGTTAGCTGTTTTGTGTATCTTAGGCCATTCATGAAGGTTTGAACTGCAGGCAGTATCAAGAACAGGTCAAACAGGAATCTGAGACAAATGCAGATGCCCGCAGGACTAAGGAAATGTTGGAGGCGAGTATCTATGCATATATCTATAATAATAACCTACAATCACTCGGTATTTTAATTGACAAGAGAAAAGAAAAATCCTCATTTTCAAACTGTTTTGTGGATAAAGATTGTTGGGCTTCCAGGGTAATAATATGAGCAAACCAATTGAGAACTTTCTAACGTATTGTTTCATATGGAGACAATATGTTTTACAAATACACAAAAGAATCTTTCAGGTATTTCAAAATTAATTGTATTTGAAAATAAATTAACTTTATATCTCAACTATAGTGTATATTCATAAAGTGAAAACTAAATACAACTATAGTCTAGAAAAATTGTTTGAAATAAATTATTAGGCTAAATTATGATAAAAGCAAGAGTTTAACATTACACTTATCTGGATAATTCTGTAGGGAAAACGGTTGATTTCACAATAACACGGATCTTAACAGGTGAAAGTTCATGTTTAAATGTGTATTAAGATAATATGAATACATCATTTTTATTATATTACCCAGGTAATTGTGCTGGTTAAGGTGATGGGGTGGAAAAAAATGAGTTTAGTATTTTTGCCGTTTTTGGCCAAAATACAATAAAAAAATGTCTTCGGTAGAAACGTTTATTTTAATTTTTTACGCATATTAATCCCAACAGTTGTTTTAATATTTGTCATGAACTTAAATCCTTCAACAAAGAAATCCAAACCTCAAAAACAAATAACAAAACACTACTTCCCAGTGTGTAAATAAAACTGAAATTCCCTAAGTAGGTATAAAACTACTATAAATAGAAATTAAGGACTGCTTAATCACGCGCAGAAAGGGTCAACCTACTAGAATTTTATACAAACAGTTTCTACTCTAGTATAACTCAGATAGGTGTTGGATATTCCTTCTAATTTAAACCAGTATTTAGGGTATTTTTCTGACACCTTAGCTCAGTTGGTAGCCTGTCTACCTACTGAGCTGTTCGAAAAAATTGTAATGGGTGAAATGTGGGCTTATACTTTCACATTGATAGATTAATATCTAGTTTGAACTATCGGTAAGCTGTGTTGTCATCCAACCTTGTCCTACAGGAGATGGTAGATCGAGGGGAAGCTATGGCGTGTCCCACGTGTCAGGTAGTCCTCATGAAAAAATGGGGCTGTGACTGGCTACGATGTTCTATGTGCAAGACAGAGATCTGTTGGGTGACCCGCGGACCTCGCTGGGGGCCAGGCGTGAGTTTTTTTTAAATCTTGTTTAGCAATGAAGAAGTGCAGTGACTAAATGATTTTCTAAAAATGGAAAAAAAAGCAAACTAATAAGTTCAAATTTATGAAGAAATCCCACCAAGGAAAAGAGGGAAAATTTGGAATGAGTCCAATTCACAAAGGTGACATTTTCTTTCTTTCTTAGGTCTTTGATAAGAGAAATCGTCACATACAAATCTAAAGACTAAAAATAGAGAAATATCTCGGCATTGTTGCATTTATCAAACAAAAAAGTGGGAAGAGTAAATACACTTTACAAATACCAAACTACTCCATTTTGAATTAAAAAATAAACTGTTAGAAATACAGCGGTAAACTGTTGTTTGAGTGTTTCTAATAGTTTCTTATGTCTTTTTTTTCCTTAATTTTTTTTTTCAATTACCATGATTATAAAATCATTTATCTATTGGGCCTACTTATTGTTAAACAATAGTTGGTTCAAGAAAGAGTGAATAGATGTTTCTCTTTAAGATTAGGGCTCTGTGAGTACTCAGAATTCAAGCTTAGAGCCAAGTTCGACATTTAACCTCGAGAGCAAAAGTTTTGTAAGCTCGTCATTTTCGAGCTTTCACTTGATGTACTTGATAATCAATTTTTAAAATGCAACAGTAAGCATAGGTTATTTAATTGAGATAATATCGGCATTTCCACTTATAAATCATTCTGTTACTTAATGGTTACTTAACAAATTGTTAAAAATTAACTTCAATTGCCCTATTAATAACGTAATAAAGTCTTAAAACCACTTTTGAACAGTAAATTTATTCAATATTGTCGTTCATTTTGAATTATACTTGATTGAAGTTGCTTACTTGCATCTCCATGACAAACCAATGAAAATAAAAATAGCTAAGAATATTACAAAATAATTGAATGATTCTTTTTACTATTTTTACCTAGTCCCTTTTTAAAATAATAATTTATGTTAAATTAAAAATGTAATATCAAGAATATATTATTGTATTAAATGTTTTCAAATTTAAGATATTTAAAACTTGTACTAATGAATATCTTTAGTTACAAAACTTGCTCTTGTTTAGTTACTATTTAGCTATAGAACTATGTTGGTTAACCTGTCTAAAATTAATTTTGATCTTATTTATTGCAATATATATTTACCAAATTACCACATTTATATTAAAAAACATTTACTATTTCATATTGTTTGCTAGAAATATTATTTTAGTCATATTATCTTTAATATTAAAATATAAGTATCAACTTTTATAAGCATTAAAAATTGAATTGAAGTAAATTTCTCAATAAAAGGTCTTCGAGAGCCCATACAATGCAACTGCAATGAAAATGGAACAGAAGACTTGATCATGCACGATTACACTAAGGAATAATAAACGAAATATGAAACACTTCAAATTTCTTTGTTTATGATTCTTATGTTATCTTATAGGGTAAATTAAGTTATTGAAGCATATTTTGGGGAAATATTAGCTTATTAAAACGTCAATTTCATTAATTTATATCATGACAGTGTAGAAACACTACAATAATGTAAAGTGATAGTGAAGGAATCCAACCTGAAAGGATAGATAGGTTAGGCCTAGATAAAAACAAACACTTTCCTCTTTTCCTTAATACACTTTTAAACGTCCCACTTTTTCAAACTTCCAAATTTGCACATTGTTTTGGATTTTCAGCAATATTTGTATTTCATATGAAGAGATATTAGTGAAAAAGTAATATTTCTGAAAATTCAAAACAATGTGCTACTGTGAAAGTTTTGAAGAGGTTGTAAGAGTAAAAGTGTTTGAAGAAATGAAGAAAGAAGTGTGTTTGTTTATATCTAGGTCTAACCTATCATTTAAGGTCAACTTCCTTCACTATCACTTACCTTACATTATTGTGCAGTGTTTCTACACTATCTTATTGTACATTTACAAGTTATCATGCAATTATTCATTTTATTACTTTTTTTTAAAATAATTGTTAGAGTAAAAACATGAGTGTTGAAACCATTTTAATTATTTTTTATATTAAGCCTTATATTTTTTTGGTGTTCTTTTTTAAAAATTGAGTTGTTTTTTTAAAATGTTTTTCTAATTTAAAAACCGATATTTCCGTTTATTAACTTTTTTCTAAAAGAATTTATATTTATAAAAATGAGTTTCATTCATATTTTAAGAACATGTGTTTTAGTAAATTTTTTAAATCTAAAATTTTAAAGATGTGATACTTATTTATATTTAAAATAAACGAATATATGATCTTAATATTTTAAAATTATTGATATATTCAAACTCGGGAGCGTTTAGAAATACTCGACTCGAGTTCGACTCTAATGATAAAACCTAAGCTCGCGACTTCTTTTTAAGATATATTGAAAACAACAATAAGTTCAAAACGCATTTCAAAATTTTACTCTGCTGTCAGTGGACAAAGGTATTTATTGCCTCTTGGAAAAAACTTATTTTTGCCACCTCATCCATCATTTATAATATTTTACAAATATATAATTATGCCTCAAAACAAGGGTTTTTTTTCTCAAAGATTTAAAATACTTTATATAGACATATCATTTGTCCCACCATTTTGGTTTTAAAAGGTTGCAGTGTTTAATCTAATAATAACTAGTTCCAATTGCATTGTGCTGTGTATAATGTATAACAATGAGGCGCCAACCCCCACCTACCCGATGGCTAAATTATATTGTAACTCATGGTAATTGATAAATATATATTATATTTTTAAGAAGGTACAGGAAAGGATAGAAACATATCCACCTTTATTGTATCTTCTTCCAAATATAATACAATTACCTGATAAAGTGAAAAGAGGTTTTCCTTACAGAGATATAATTGATAAATATGAGAAAGCTAAACTAATGAGTGAAAAAGAGTGATGAAATCCCACCTAGAGTTTAAGAAATAATTTGGGAAGAATCCAATACAGAAAGATTATATCTTTGTTCTTTCTTCTCACTTTTATAGTAGAAAAATGTGTGCACACACACACACACCGGGGTCAACTCAGCCTTGTGAGGATAATTAGTGAACTACTGATTAAAAAAGTCATGGCTCAGGTCTAGAAAACTGAGATTAACATGAGGATGGTTTTCTTGTGCTGACCACATGACACCCTCTATTCACAAATGTTGGTACTATCTTCGCCAATACATGGCAGCCAGTCGATCTTTGTAGCTCACGTGCGGGTTGATGCCATTAAGTTAAAGTTTATATTTCAGCACATATTGCCTTTATCGGACAAAAAAGGGACAAAAAGAGAGAAAAAAACCATCACTTTGGTAGTAATAAAATAAAATGTAACACATCTTTAATTGTAGTGATGTATCTACCTACAGTTCATAGGAAGATATATTCTTATCTGACGGATAAAGGTTATCAATGTTGATCATAAAAAAGTTTGTATTTTCTCTTCCTATGAAAATTGGACTGTATATTCAATATGGAAAGATCACTCCATCTTGTCTCTTATGGAGTTAGAAACTCTCTTGTCTTGATACCTGGTGGTAAATAAGTCTTAAGCCGGTTCCCACTGTCCGAGTTGAAAACGGTTGCCTTGAGCCAGAAACGCTATCGATATTTTGCTGAACTGAACTGTGTAATTTCTTATCCCTCAGGGTAAAGGTGACACCCAAGGGGGCTGCCAGTGCGGGGTGAATGGGGTGAAATGTCACCCTCGTTGCAACTACTGTCACTGAAGCTCAAAACGCCTTCACTCACTGCACAAGTGGAACGTAAAGTTCACCGGTAGAGCTGACATTGAGCTATAGTTGCCACCGTCCTCAAGTTAAGTGATTCATTTTTCTAGTCAAAGCAGTACTTTTCTATTTCCTATGTATCTAATACCCTGATCGGGGGGNCGTCACATGGGAAAGTTACAAACTATGCCAAACTTGTTTGGAAAACCAACACACTGAAGAGCTTTATTCCCTTTTTCCTCTGTGAATTATAACATATGTCTGAAGCTAGATGCTCAATAAAACTACATGGTAAATATTTGATATGAAACGTTGTTGTTAAGACCATATCTCTTAAGAAATAAATTATGTTTACACATATAAATTGTTTTCTTATAACTGTGAGGGGCGCAGAAAACCTGTAGGGCCGCGGGCCGTCGTCAACCTGTGGTACACAAAAACTAGTCTCACCCTGATACAATCCTGGACCACACACTGGCCCACTCACTTGCTTGGCTAGACTCGACTCGACTCGAACTGGGAGGAGGGTCCTCAACTGACTACCAATCGTGTATATATATAGGGGTCACAGTTTTGAGAGTCTGGAAACCGATTCTAGACTACTCTACTGGATTCAAAGAAAACAAACCCAAACTCTTCTAAACATGCCCTTCTCCTGTCACTTAAGCTCCATTTCTCCCTGTGTCCTTTAAACTCCCTAACTGTAAGGTTGGCTGACTTCTGGCTAAACAAGAGCAGAGAGAGAAAACAGATAAGGCAAACAAATAACAAGTGTGCCAGCTGCCTGGTCTCATCACATAGCTTTATGATAGTTGGAATTAAAAATATAAATTCACATTAGTAAGACTTCTTATTTATGATGTGTATTAATCTACTACTTAATTTACAGTCATTTTGTTTCAAGTCTATTCCTTTTGTAATTACAGTCAGACTGTTTGTAAAACATAATTATTATTTTAATTTTATACAAGAAAGGAGTTTCAGGAAAGAAAGGTAAGAATATATTTATGGGCAAACACAATATAACTTTCTCAATGGTCAGAGAAACCAATTTGACATCTTCTACGCACCCGGAAGTAATGGTCGTCTCTGATGTTTAATATTCAACCGGAAAAGTTGCTATAGAACGAAACCTATTTTAAGGAATCATACAAAAAAATTGATGATTTCTTTAAAGGAAAAGCCATTGTCTGTACAGTGGCAGCAGTGTGAAGTGTGAACTGTGTTCATATTTTAACTGTAAAAACCAATATGTGTTTTCTCTGTATAACCCGAACAGGTAGTAAGACGCGGTGCTAATAATAATAATAATAAATAATAATTTTAGTAAAAATAATGAAAACGAAAATGAAAATAATAATAAAGTGTTTGTCTCCTTTATTATCCTTTCTCCTACCTGTCTATAACTTCTTCTACACATAAGATTATTATTTAAATTATGAATTAAGTCTTTTCCAAAATAAAATGCTCTAAATTGCTCTTCCAATGATTCAATATAAATCTTCAAAAGATTAGTTAATTAATCACATAGTATATCTTTGATATTTGTTTATGATGTCGTCTTACCAGAAATGTAAAATGTTTTTATATTTTTATTATTATAGGCCTACTTATTATCTTCAAAATATGTCAAATTTGTATTTTGGAGATTTATACACTCGTATAGAAGTGCTAGTTAGAATGTTTATTGGACCTTTGTAAAGTAATACAACAATCAAAAGGAACATACAGGCTGTTGATTATGTTGAATTAATAGCTCATGTTCTTATATATTAAATTTTTGTAGATAGTTTTACCGAACTATGGGCTTGCACAAATTTGGAGAGTTTGCTTATTGTATTATCTATTTATACCAATAAAAAGGTTATGAACAAACTCAAGTGTTGTGGAGTAAAAGCTCAGCATTGATTATTTTCTAAATATGATTTTTTATTTCCTTAATATTAAGGTTATTTGTAATAGAGCACTAGGCTAAAGCATGGTTTAAATTAGGAGGGATAGCCAGCCCACTTACCTTGGTGATACTGGAGTAGAAATTGTTTATATAGAACACTAAAAAACACACAAACATTGTTAAGGACAAGCTTTCACGGTCACAAACAGCTTCATCAGGTCAAGAGAGTTGATTGATGCTTTTGGTTGAACTGCAAGGTTGACTTTCCAGAGCTGACACTTTTTTAGTTATATCACTGTATAGATGGCAGCACTTTGAATAAATAGATATATATAGATGGATAGAAAAACTAAAAATGGTGTTCTATCTAAACAATTTCTACTCCAGAATCACCAAGGTAAGTGTGTGGATACCTCCTAATTTATACCATTATTTCCTTAATACAAACTGTTATCTTGTTTTAAGGTAATAAAAAGAAACTTTATCTAAGTAATTTCAGGGATTTGTTTAAAATATTACAAATATACCATTCTCCGGTAACTTTTTGAGAACATTATCTTTTTTAAGTTTACTTAAAATTGTAATTGATGTGTTAAATGGATTATGATATAGATTTCAAAAATTTTGGGACACATTTGATATCTAATATAAATACCCTATATTTCTATGGAAAAAATTTTATAGTGCAGAATATTTTCATGGTAGGCTATAGGGCATATATACCCAGGATATAAATACAGTACTTAATCTATTGTTAGACTGGAAACAAAGTTAAATGAAGACAATTGATTTTTTTAAATAAATGTGTTTCACCAAAGTGCTTTATAAAGTTTTCTGAATCTAGAAAATTTTAGATTTATATGCTGTGATTTGTTTATAAGATAGGTGAGATGGTTGAATCCTTGAATCCTATGGGATTATAAACTCAAGATTTGTAATAATCTCAAAAAAGTATCTCGAATACAATTATAAAAAACTTTGACTTCAAATTTTTAAGCAATTAGTAAGGGGAATTATATAAACATCTGTACTTTGGACAGTAACAAAAATCACAAAAAGGGACAAAATAATTGTTTAGTATGTAATATACATACAAAAAAAGCACTTGTCAGTGGCCTTGAACAACTTTTTTTTATTATATTGTAAAAAAAAAATTCACTTTAAATAAAATTGTACATATTTAAAGATTCAAGAGTTCAAATTAGTATTCGTGCTTTGAAATAAAATGTAATATTCAGATTCGAGAAATAAACTTATTAATACTGAATTTTCGGCGTCAGGCTCGCAATTAACTGGATCCAGGTTCGAACATCATATGATTTGACCCATCTCTAGGTTTTAACTGATCTTTTAGTAACTTAAAATTATTTCAAAATATAAATATAAAATTTCATAATATGTATAAAAATAAAAAAGTGGCAATTTTATTTGAACAGATATAACCATGCTTTGATGATATCCTATACTTTCATATTACTTCACAACGCATTAATGTACTTAGATTAATATTGTTTTGTATTACTATGCAAAATATTAAAACTATTAAAATATTGATTTGGGATATTTGTGTTTTTTGTGTAAAATATGAACCTTGTGGGATGATTATGTTGTTTAATGTGGATTTTATGTGTGCACTGTTAACTTTAAAAGTTAATCGCCCTAGTTTCTGAATAACTTTATGGGCCATTGTGTGGTTTTGATTGATAATAGACTTAAATCTGATAATGACGGTACAGAGTTTTTAATCTGTATCTAAAATTATTTTATGTGACTTTTAAAAAAATAAAATAAAGGTTAACAAAGGAAAAATGGCAACATACGGCTGTATTAAATTAAACATTGAAAAGAGGATAAAAGGGCGAGCAAGGCCTACACACTTGCCAGAAAACCTTTGACCTCAAAATTCACAATTAAAAACACACATTTATGACATTTCCAGCAGAGGGGGACTGATATACCTCGAAAATGTGTGTTTAGTTGTATTTTTAATTGTGAACTTTGAGGACTACAGTTTTCTGGTAACTGTGTAGGCCTTGCTTGCCCTTATGCCCTCTTTTCAGTTTTTAATTTAAAATATCCATTTGACACCATTTTTCCTTTGTGTGCATAATATTATCTTTGGGAATCTCAATGATGCAAACATATTGTTTCACAAAAATTAAGTATCTATTAAAAGAAAGTAAATCAAATTCACCTAAAAGATATGGTTGTTAAAAAGTTTTTACTGAGGCTTGGATGTTTATGACCTTAAAAATCGTGAAATATACATGAAAATATGACTTTAATCAAGGAAGTAACTTAGAGTAAAAAAATTCACAATCAAATATTTAATATTATATATCTTATAATTCTTTTTTTGGAAATTGCAAATATTGCCGAGTGATTAAATTGATTGATAATATAGCCTAAAATAACCCAACATGGTGACTTTAAACAGGGACTGTATCCGAATAGTCTACTTATGCGACATCGCGTTGGCTCGTCGCGTTGATAGCTGTATTGGCAATCACGTGACCAAGTGTAGATCTGTCCGAATAGTCGCGGACTAGACAGATGCAGTTTTTTCGAGGTCTTGGTAACCATGGATACGAAAGCTACGAGCCATGTGGCGTTGGTGCTGTGTTTGACTGGCAATTGTTTTAGTATTATCGTTTTGACTGTTCAGCACCGACTTACACAAATTATTCGGTAGGAAGCAGCACTGTGGGTCCAAGTGTGTTGCTGTTCAAATAGTTTGATGCAGTCTTCACTATGAAAACCGCGAGAAATGTAAAACTATCAAGACTGCATCAAGTCAAGTGTACTTGAATATTTGAATACAACCAGGGAAAACATTAAAATTTTAGGGAATGTAATCAAAAATAATAGTTTTTGTTTCATGATATTAGCAAAATGCATAACTACCTATTTCTAGAAGGAAACCCTCTTTTCGCTTTATGAGGTAATTGTATTATATTTGGAAGAAGGTACAGGAAAGGTAGATAGAAACATATAAAAGGAACAAACAAAGTATGGCTTTTAGAAGGAAAAGAAGAAAACAATTCACACTTTACACTGCTGCCACTGGACAAAGAGGTAATGATCGGAAATCATTACCTATATTCCATTCACTGTAGGAATTGACTTCTGAAAGGCCTTTTTCCCTACCATAAATCTACTATATAGTAGGATATTGGTAGGAAAAAAGACCTTTCAGAGAGTAATTCCTACCGTGAATGGAATATTTACCTATGATGTTCTAAAATGAGATGGTTGTACAGGGTTTGTTTTTTTAACATACTTAACACAGGGTCACAAATAATATCTAATTAAATATTAGAAAAACAACAAGAACTAAGGCCATTTGATGTTCGGTAGCTTAGGATTTTTTGAAAATATGTAATAAAAGAGAAAATTGCCATCAAACAAGAAAAACCATTTAAAAAAGAGCCGACCTGGATCTTTTTAAAGTGGTGTCTGGAAAATTTTGGGAATTTTATGATCAAAGTTTTGTAGCCACCCTGCACAAGCAGAATGAGGATTCATTGAGGGTGGTGAGGGACAGTTCTACAAAGTAGTCAGTGACACCAACCCCCCCCCCGGAGCTAATCTCTCGAAGTTCTTATTACCTGGGTTTCTCCAAAAAAAGTCACTCTTGAAACGGGGGTATAAAATACTTGAAATTATCAGGAATAGTGAATCTATTTTGATCAAGTAAAACCAGAAATGAGCCTTAACCTACAAGTAATCTGGTCATAAAATATATATGCAATAATAAAAATAATATAAAATGTGAAGTATGCATATTGTGTTCGATATAAATTAGAAATATACAGTTACCTATTCAAGTAATTTTAATCAAAATATGTCTTTATGCGCCCAAAATTGTGGAAATATAACCTAAAATTGAAAACTGCTCAAAATATGCACATGCATGCAAAATGAAATGCGTAAATTTAGAGTTGGGGTAGCATAAAAAAAAATTACAATTCATTTGGCTTTAAATTCTAGATAAAACTAAAAATACGATATGTCATGAACATCTGAGCCCTAGTTATTTTTACCAAATTCAAGATATTTTTTTACCAAATTCAAGTTATTTTTACCAAATTGAATGTTCTATATCACTTTAAAGAAACCTTCTTCTGCTGTTTGAGATATTTTGTTATATTTGGAAGAAGGTACAGGAAAGGTGGATGTAAATATTTCCTATCTAAGTGTCCTATCATCCTTCAACAATTTCCTTTTACACCCTTTTGTGTTTCGTCTTTCCTTTTTTTACGAAGTTGTGTTGTGCGTTTCACACACCCTCCCGATGAGTTCCGATAGAATGAAACCTGGACGGTATTATTAATTTTGTTCAAGAGGCAGCCCAACTCTTTGTCCAGTGGCAGCAATGTAAAATGTGAACTGTGTTCTTCTTTTCACTGTAAAAGCCATATTGTGTTTGTTCCCTTCCACCTTTCCTGTACCTTCTTCCAAATATAACAAATACTTCAATAAGTGAAAAGAAGTTTTCCTTTAAGATAGATGTTAACTATTCAAAGTTATTGCACAAATCATTGACTGCAAGTTTTAATCAAATACCTACCATTTTATTCATTAATTTCTTTGTGATAACATATTCGTGTCGTAATCTGTATATTTAATGCTAAGTATTTACCTTAGTTGATGTAATTTCTTAAGCTAATGATTATCCTTAATATATATTATTTATTAGTTAGGTTAGTTGACTTTTTTTACAATAATGGTTACATAAACTGAGTGCAAATAGCATTGAATGATGACAATAAAGTGTGTAACATAACTATTATTTCTACTTTGCATTATTTCTTTCACATCAGTACTTTGCTCGACAAAACCTTAAATTAGTCTTTTTAATTTAAAATATTATAATCTTATCAGTTTGACTAGTAGTTGATAGTTACTAAATTAATTTCTATAAAACTCTTGATAATATACATTTAGATTAATAAATTATATATTTTATTTTCATCTGTAGGTGATTATTAAAATAGGAGTATTGTTGAAAATTGAAATTCATTTAGTGTTTTATAGCCAAGTATTGACATTTTATTTCTATTATAGGTTGAAGAATAATTAATTATGGTAATGAACAATTTCTTTAAAAGAGAATTTAATTTTTTTTTTTTTTTTTTAAATTTTGATTGCCACATTTTACTACTCGTTCTGGTTATACGCTAATGTACTAATTACACTGATGGTTTTAGGGATGAGGCAGGCTATATTTCAAGGAAGTGTGCCCATATTTGCTTGGAGGGAGAGTGGAAAACCACTTTGGAAAAGTGCCCCTCAGTACACCTGACTGAAATTCTAACCTCTATCTCACTGTCATCGGCAGTCTAGTCTGCTGTGAGAGTAGTGCGTTAAACCATCCGGCCACCGAAACAGGTAAGAGACAAAATTCAAAACTTTTTTTTTCTCTCAATGGTGGTGGTGTAAATTACAAACTTTGTTTATAGACCTCTTTACTTTACTCCTTGTATGTATAAAACCTCTTTTCACTTTTATGAGGTAATTGTATTATATTTAGAAGAAGGTACAAGAAAGGTGGATAGAAACATATATACAGGGTGTTTGGAAAATCTTAGCCAAAACTGAGCATATAGTTTGTTTGAACCAAAAGTAATACAAAATCTCTACACACTTATATCCGGAAAACTATGCTAATACCATTAAATTGTGTTCAAATTTTCAGCATACAGCGCTTTTCAAGCATGTGTTTACAACAGGTTGCATTGGATCTAGGCGCATGGTACCACACACCTTGACATCTTGGAGCAAGGCAGCAGAACATACCACAATTAATAGTATACAACCCACCAGTCCATCTATAAATGGGAATACGTTCTGAGAGTAATCATTAATGTTCCTACATCACAGAAAGTGCTTGCCATTTTTACTTGTGCAGTGCCGCACGCCTAATCTCCTATGTAACCTATTTTGAAAATTGAAAAAATGACACCTGGGCACGGGAATTGAACCCGGGACCTTTGTCTTGGTACGCCAATGCTCTAGCCACTGAGCTATCCAGGAGTTGTCCCGTGTCCAGGGTCATTCTTCACTCATATTTTAAGGCAGAGTCTATGATGAAAGTGCGGAAATCGTTGGCTACAAATGTGTGATTTTATTAAGATCACGAGCTATCAGATAACACAGCCGCCTTCGACTCGGTAGTTGGCATATTGCAGCCATTTGTACAATTATTATAATTGTAAGGGATTGCATACATAACCTGTTGTACACGCTTGCTTGAACAGCTTTGCTCTCCCGGCGCTGTACGTCGAAACTTTGAACACAATTTAATGGTATTAGCATGGTTTTCTGGATGTAAGTGTACAGGGATTTTGTATTACTTCTGGTTCTAACAAGCTATATGTGTAGTTTAGGCTATGAGTTTCCGAACAAATTGTATATCTATTTAAGGAACGAATACAATATGGCTCTTACAATGAAAAGAAGAACATAATTCACACTTTATATTTCTCCCATTGGACAAAGAATTAACAACTGTCTCTTGAAGAAAATCAGTTGTTACTACCTAATCCTCTGACCTAGCTTTTATTGTATAAGAACTCATCAGGAGAGAGTGTGAAACGTAACGCAACTTCCTAAAAGAGGAAACATAAAAACACATAAAGTGGTCTAAACAGTTTTAAATAATAAATGTTTTATGATAGAAGGTAGGGTTGTGCAACTCTTCAAATTGCCAAAGTTGACGGTCGAATAATATACCTCGCTTGAACTTCAAAAATCACAATCTTTCCACCTTGGAAATATTTCAAAGGAAGAATAAAATATCAATATTTTAATAATAGATTTGAACTATCTCGTTAAATATGTGATATTTCAACATCATTTTTACAACAGCTGTTAAAAATTATTTCAAATAGACTAGTGATTAAATGCTATCACATAACTAGAGCTAATTTCAGACATGTCGGGATACAAGTAAATAGTGTGCTTGTTTTTTTCTTCTCTCTCTCTCTCTAAACCTTAAAAATTAAAAGGGGTGTTATGTAACAACCACCTAAACTTTATCTTAGATTTCAATTCTGTTTCGCATATTTCAAGTTTGGACTTCGCATTGCATTTAAAAAGTGACATTTGTTCACCCCTAGAATAAGGTGTCGAAAAAATATTCTTGATATAAATTTAAATCTATTCCTTGTTCACACACAAAAAACGTTCCTCCATTTACACTTTGTTTACCCTGAAAAGTATGTTTTACCTTGACGATCACACTAAGATCTAACTTGAAATTTGTGCCAGAGTGGAACCATGAAAGGTAAGCCGGCTACGTTTCAAGGTAAATGAAGGGTACAACCAAGATTCCACAGCTGTATAGGGACTGATTATTACAAACTTTCTGGATTAATTCTGATTTAAGTTTTAAATTATTTTGCAAAATTTCTTGAACAAACCTATTTCCCTTAGTACTTATTATTCTTTTCAAGCCAATATTTTTTATGGTTTAAATTTTTTTTAAATGAGAAATTACAACACACACACACAGTAGCCCCATGGGTTCTTTGTTCTTTGGTGCTGAGTGACAGTTCACAGCTGACAGATAACGGCTTTAAAAAGCTACCAGAACAAATTATGTATCCCTACGCCGAACCATATGATCTGCAAAAAAACATGTGTTTAGCAGCTGTCACTTCTGATGGTCAAAATTTAGGTATATACCTACCTAAATGTTGGCTGTCAGAAGTCAGCTGTGAGCTGTCAGTCAGCACCAAAGAAGCCATAGGGCTATTGTGTGTGTGTGTGTTCATGGACCAATCTATACGTATGTATTTTTTAATGTATTATATTTCTGTTGAGTATTCTTGATTTGTTGATATGACTTCATCTTATCTCTCAAGTGGTTCGTCCATATTCTCACTTAGTAGGTTAGTGGTAAATATATCTACAGCAACAGTAAAACTAAGATACAGTTGTAAAGGTAAATTTTATCAGGTAACAACAGTAAAACTCAAGTTATTTCTTCTGTTCTCAGCAACATCCACTGAACAGTAATTGTATGTAATTGAAATAACATCAAATACAGTAGCAAATATACAGACATTAGTCCAGATTGTGTCAACAATATTAAGAATACAGGAGATACTAGAAGTGTGCCAAAAAAAAAGGAAAGTCTTTTTTTATTAATACAAATTGTGATATTGATTGGGTATGCGAATATCAGTTCTGATTATTTATTATGAGCCAATGAGTATCTGTGAACAGATTTGTTTCAAATTTAAACTTTATATATCTTCAAGGGAAAACTCTCTTAGATTTTTAGAGGTATTTTTTGTTAAATGTGATCCCCTGGTGAGGGTCAGGAGTATGCCGAGGCCTATATTTGGGCAGAGATTGACCACCGATCAGAAGGGTTCGAGTACCCACTGACTGTATTTATTATGGAAGAAGGTTCGGTAAAATGTGAAAGAAACAGGTTAGGTTTCTTGTGTCTGTCCTCTATGTTATTTTTTTTTTCCTTTTTCATGTTCTGAACTAAATAAGTGTCCTATAATTCTTTACAAAACTACTTTTTCTACCTTTGTGTTTTTTGGTTTCTCCTTTTAGAAGGATGTTTCAAACTCCTGTTGAATTCTGATAGAATTAAACCTATGTTGAGGGATTGAGCTAAAGGGTTGCATTTAGGGGTGTGCGAATGGTGTAGCAACAATTTGGGGGGGGCCTTTGCTTGTTTAGGCGACAGAGGGAAAAAACAAGTTGGAGGTGAGAAATTTTTAACTCCACCTATTTACACCTGTCTGTCTGTGGGGGATATGTCTCACAATAACTTTTGAACACATTAACAGATTTAATCCAAACTTGTGACAGTTGTTATTTGTACTTTTATACAGATCATGTTTGTTGGGGAAGATAATCTAATGAAGGATTGTGAAGAAACCAACCCTTATTTTGAAAATTGGTATATGGAGGAAAAATACTGTAATAACATTAAACCAAAATTAAGTTTTTATTTATTATTTTTTGAGGGACAGGGAAGAATGAGGAGAAAAATAGATAGGTGGGGGGGAGCCTTCAAACGAAGTCTGCCAAGGGCCACACATCTGTTAAGGACAACCCTGTTGGGCTATAATGATCAGTTTTCTTAAAACTGTAAAGTGTGAAATGTGTTTCTATTGATCTTTCCTGTACCTTCTTCCAAATATAACAAATTGTAAATTTAATAACAGAATAGTTAAGATGAACTACTACACAAATTTGATCAGATTAGAATAGGCATATTGTCTTCTGGCTTGTATAATTTTGATATTATAAATTTTTCCTATTAAGCGCAGGAAATATTTTATCTACACTACTGTCACACTAGGTCAAGAGCTAATGGCTGCTTCTTGAATAAAATTGGTCAATACGACACAATCCTCTTTACCTAAATTTTGTTCTGTTGGAAAACTAAGTTGATAGGCAGAGGAGAGGAGTGTTTAATGGCAAAACTTTATTTTATTCAAGAGCCTTCCTTAACCTCTTTACCCTTCAACAGGAGTGTAAAGTATGATTCATTTTTAGTTGTAAAAGATTTTTTTTTTTTTTTTTTACCCTTTCTTCTTATATCTTCATGCAAATGTACCACCAGGAGTGAAAAGAGGTTTTCCTTAAAGAGTTATTTTCAATGGAGATGGTTTTCAAAAAAACTTACAGCAACAACAAATGCTGCACCATCAAGAAATAAAGGAGTAATATATATATATATATATATTTTATTGGATCCTCAATTGCATTTTTTTAATGTGCGAATAATAATTTATTTGGCCGATTAATTGGTCACCAATGCTAATTGGCTCTAAAGGAAATAGTAAATGGCTTCCAATTCCTCCCCTTTATTTGCATTGGTACACTTCTAGTAACTACTAACAATATCTCGATAATGTATGTTGTTGGCTTGATCTGTGGTAGAGAAAGGTGGAGGTTATTATTTAATTGGTTTTGTCATGGGTTTTAATTGCATATTGTACAGATCACAACATCTAAACATACTTTTATACCATTTTTTTAAATATAATTTATATATATAATTGGCCATTTTTCTTAATACTTTTACAACACATTTTTCGCATGCGACATAACCTCCTCTACAGGTGTAGTATCACAGTGAATCAAAGTCGTGGGGACTTTTTTGGGACACATAGAGTCCCCAGATTGCCCCAATCCCCGAATAAAAATAAAAATAAATACATTGTTGTTTGCCTGGCATTTTTACTTGGCCCATTCCAAGCAACAACGTGCGCGCAGACAAGCGCATACACATCAATGTTTATATAGTAATATTATAATAACAATAATTGGTTTTCTTCCTTCTTTTTTCCCCATCATTTATATCATACATTCCTAAGATAATAGATCTACCAGAGGAGTTTAATTAAGAGAGGAAAAAAAACACCTCGAAAACAAAAGTTCTTAAAAAAAAGTTTTGACATCCACTTTGCTTAAATATTTAACACTTCTTTTGTTTATTTAAATACTTTTATATTGTGTTTAAGTGAATATTTTTTTAAGGTTCTTTAAACACCAATTATTTTCTCTCTTTTCTTTTTAATATTTATACAAAGACTAGTTTCAAAATAGGAACATTGCAGCCGCAGCAAATTCAGCCAAAATACAGCACGAGAGTAATTAGCTGTGACGAAGTAGTTCAAAGTAAACCAGCCATCTATTTGGTCAATAATCAGAAACTGTAGCTTTTTTTGTTTTGCTTTCTTTAAATCAGTAACATCAACTTGTGTTCAATAAATACTAAGTGATTGAATATAATAAGATATTAACTTTGCATTTGTCCACATCACCTTTTAAAAGCTGTTTGATCATGCATACAACTTTATTCCTGGTACCTCTTATTTATAAGAGTGGAAGGTATAAGTTAATTGGAAGGAGCAAGATATTAATTGTTAACCTTATGAACCAAATTCACGATCTTGAAGGTTTCTTTCACCATCTTCCTTCTCTTCTTGATGGAAGGGGAAAAAAAAAAGATATGGTCTCATTCGAACATGAAAGAGAACCATTCATAGACTTTACGCCGATGTCACATTGAAAAATGTTAACAGTTGTAATGTGGAATTAACATGGTTTCTTCAAACTTTCAGCTCACTGCGCCACAACATAATAAACACTAAGGGGCTTTCAAGTATCACTTTTTAATGTTTATACCAGTCCACCCCATCCCCTATTTTATGCAGCCAAACCCTCTCCGCGAGGGGGTGGTATCGGGGAGGGAGAAACGTCCATCGGCTCATCACTTGTTGATTTCCTCTCGTAATGCAAGTCCCAGACACTCCTCTCATCACCTCCGGACTCCCGGGAGGGCGGAGACCCGTGGTGACTGCCCAAAGACAGGGACATTGGTGGAGGGGACGACATGGACGAGGGGGGCTTGTCGGAGAGAGGAGAGTTTGTCTGAGACCTGGGAGGCTCGGGCATCAGCGGCTTGTCTGGTCCGCCGTAGCTCCCGAAACCTAGCAGGCTGCCGTACTTGCCGCCGGGAGGGCTCAGACCGCTGCCTTTACTGCTATTCACACTCTGGATCACAGAGATTTCGTTCAGCTGGAACAGTGATGGTAGTGCCTACAATAAGATTGCATTAATAAGTATCTTATTAGCTAATTGATCATTAGAAAACAACTATAAACAACGTTAAATAGTACAATTGTATTGATAACATCCTTGATATACAGAGAGGAAAAAAAATTATACAGTTTACATGGTAGTGACGGGTGCTTTGAAGACTTGTGCAAGTAGAACATGTGTTGCAGCCATCTCGATATATGTGCATTTTAAATTTAGGTTAGCATAAAATTATTTAAACGGATATTTGTGTGTATACTTTTTTTTGCCCCCTCTGTATAATTTAATATTACTCATTAGTAAGATTATTTGCACCCTAAGACAAGTCCTTTTTGTTTATCATAGCGTTTTACTGCTTGTATGTGTGTGTGTATGTATATATATATATTACTGGTAAGACACGGTAATAAAAAAAGGACTTGACTTATGGTATATATATATATAATTACTCTAATGGAGTAGGGATGAGGAAGGAAACATTTTAGAGGTAATTTAACCGTATTTGTGCAAAATGAGAGTGGAAAACCATTTAGGGAAAACCACCCTCAGTAGACCTGACCGAGATTCGAATCTCGCTCTCCCTGCCACCAGGGTGTTAATCTAACATGAGAGTGATGCCTTAGACCATTGAGTCACTGAAGCGGGCGTGTTTCTTTTGAGTCCTCGGTTTGAACCTAAGATTGGTTTCATTATAAGGAACATGCAAAGTCTAAGCAAAACTTTTAAGAATTAAGAAAATTCATATATAAATTATAAAGTCAAAAATAGGGTTTTTTTTGTTTCAAAAATAGTCTTTCTTATTAAATATATATATATATATATATATATTCCGCTTTTAACCTCATTTATTAAAATTGTAAATGCAGCCAACTATGGTAAAAGGTGTTTAAATGATAATTAAAACAAACTAAATCTATGTGTTCTAACAGACTGTTTTACTATATTAAACTTAATGCAAAAAGCGTACAATAGAGTTAAATGTGGGTTTACCCTTTCACAGTGATAAGTTAATGGCCCAGGACTGGATGTTGTACCTGTCCTAGTCTTACATTAGATTATAAGGCATATGAAGCTATGACAGGCCTAATCAACTTGTAGCGGAAAATATATGGCTTGAATAAAAAACTGACCACAGTCACAGGCTGGAAATAGTAATGGATGTAAAGTAAAAATATGTATGTTCGTAAGATACATGTATGTACTTCTTACCTATATTGGAATTACATCATGGAGTAGCTTATAAGGACAATAAGGTAAGATGTCAAGCTAGGAAGGCTATCTTTCAGGGTAAACTAGGCAGACCTCTATAGATACCAACAATGAGACACCACAACTTTTTTTTCTAATAGCTCTAAGCTGTGGTGTGTATTTTTGTTGTTACATTCCGTTTATACTGAACGGTAGAAAACTTAACTTTTCTTGTTTCCACTATGGTGTATCGTATATGATAGGGCCATATGGGGGCTGTAGGATTTCACCATAAAACTTAAAACATAATTGAGGCAGTAAGCCCCTGAGAATTGGCATAACTTAATTATATGTATCAGATTTACAAGTTATCCACGAGCGCTGGGTTTGAATCTCGATCAAGTGCACTAAGAGTGTATATTATCATGTGGCTTCCAAGCCTACCTTCAAGCTAATTCTGATCTATTTCTTTAAAATTAATCCTCATCTTGTTTCCATAACTTAGTTAAAAATTGTAGGTAACTCGAATGGGCAACAAGAATCATTCTTGTTCAGCTAAGATGCTGAGGATGGGGAGATCGAGGTTCGAATCTCGGTCGGGTGAACTGGAGGTGGTTTCCCTAACAGCTTTTCTACTCTTCCTCCACACAAATGCGGGTTCACATCCTCTAAATTCAACCTTCCTAATTCCTAATCCATTAGCGTAAATTAATACTTAAGCATATAACCCGAATGGGTAGTAAGACGCGGTGCTAATTAAGAAAATTAAAAAACAAGACTCATAGAGATAACGTAATTTGTGCTTGGAATCATATTTTAGGTGAAATTTGAATCACTTGAAGCACCCTCAGCTTTGAAGACTAAATTTCGACCACATCAGGATCTAACTGAACGTTTCTCGTATTGTCTATTGTCAATATCACAGAGGCTCAACAATCTTGGCCATGTAATAGACGTTCTATCCATTACGTAAAACACACGGGACAATCACAGATTTATATTCATGATGTCTTGTTACCTTTTGCTGCATCCCGTTAAGGAACGGAGCTGGAAGATAGGGATAGAAGAGGTCCGGCCTCCGCTGAAGAAACTCTGAGTCCTTGGGTGTCATCGGGATTGGAGGCAGATCTAGTGACATGCGCCGGCCCCGGCGTGACGCCCCGTTGCTCCACATGTGTGTCCCCATGTGCACCTGCAAACATGCCAGCGAGCGCCAAGGTAGGACTCATTACATTGCTGAGCTTGACACTCGCACTCAAACAGTCGCAAAAAGATGCGACACCTTGAGCTCAGTAAGTTAGTGTCTTTACCTATTGATCTAAGTGGCCCAGGTTTGATTCCCAAGTATCGAAACACCCGCTTCAGTGGCCGAACAGTCTAAGGCGTCACTCTCGTGCTAGACAGGGAGATCGGGGGTTTGAATTCTAGTCGGGCCTACTGAGGTATTTTTTCCCCCAAAAGGTTTTCTCACTCTCCGACCATACAAATACTGGTAGATTACCTCTAAAATTATTCACGATCCCTACCCCATCAGAGTAATTATCTTACATGTCAGTGTATAACCTAAACAGGTAACAAGACGAGGTGATAGAATTTTAAAAAAATATCTTGACTGTATCACAATCATATTGGATTTGTTCGCTGAATGATAAAATTATTATCTGAGGGTTGTTTTCTTTTTGTGATAGCTTACTAGGCTTGAGAAGCTAATTTGCAATGAAAATCAAACTAAATCATATTTTTCATAAAGTATAAACATATTTAATAAATAGGAAAGCTGTTGCATTCATTTCTTCTTTAACGTCAGACCCATAAAGATAAAAAATATATCACTTGAATAATAAAATCTGCCACTACGTAGCACATAAAAAACATCTGTTCAAAGTATCATATCTATAGAATAAGCCTTTTTTTAAAAAAATAAGCCAGGAAAATGAAAATTTTAACCCAAAAAAACCTCGAATTATGCTGTATAGTAATATTATTAAATTGAAGTGTCCACCCTTACTTGGTAAAATTCTAATATATTTGTATAGAAATAACTTTGTTATTAAAAAGCAAAATTCATTTAAATACTTTGTCTAAATAATTAATTACACATTTAAATAATTTTATAAAATTGTAAATTTAATTAAGAAAACCTACCTAGGGAAAGAGGGNAGGGCATATTTTTTTCCTCCTTCCTTAGGTGGGCTTTTTTCATTAAATTTACATTTTTTAATTTATTTTTCCTTTTTATTTATTGTTATTACTTTCCATTATTATTCAATTATTTAGTCACTGGGCTGCCTCATTATTAAACACTACACATTTAAATAAGTATTATTTAATATAAAAGAAATTCATTTGACCATCTGGTGTGAAAAAATGTTAAAACATACCATACTTGAAAATAATAACAGGTGTGTTACTGAAGTAGTTAATACAAGCAACAATAAATCATTATTAGTAAAACCCATATGCAAAAAGAAAGTTCTGTGTTAGTAGCAAACCATGTTAACTAAGCCCACTTTTATATTGTGTTTGTTGCCTTTAGTTTTGGGGGATCGACTGATGAAAAAAACAAAAGGCAAAAAAAAATTGTCTGTGTTTTGTTCAAGAATAACGATAAAATATCTTCTTAACCTACGGTACTATAGCAAATATTCTTTTATGAACCTCTTTTGTGATAAATTCCCTAGTTTTGAAGTGTTTATTTTTATAATTATTTCCTAATATTTGTCACTAGTGTGATAAAAGTATGGATTCATAACTCTAAGCAAATTAGTAAATACATATTTTAAATAAAATTTGTAAATTTTATCTATCATATAGAATATTAGGTGTGTATATTGTTTCTACTATACCTTTATTAATCTTAGATGAATATATATAATTATTAGGTATGGGTAGGTTTCCAAATGTTATGTTTATGTTGTTGTTTCCCAATTCCAAGGTCCATTTAATCGCACAAACTAATTATTCCAAAGCCATTTAAGTAGTTAGAAAATTCCGTATCCAACAGGGCAATGGACATAAAAGGCACCAATAGATTGTTTATTGAAAACTATAAACTATTTTAATGTCAATTGTATTACTTTTATTGAATGTATTTATTTACTTAGAACTTTTTTTTGTAAACAAATTCACTTCCAGTTCTAAAATAGAGAATCGGCGTAAACGGGATATCGATAACTGAATTAACCCATTCCTAATAATCGCCTAATACGATTGTCTAGTTTTTATAATAATTGTCATTAAAAACCTCACCAAACCTTAAAAAAAATATATTTAAAAGACGTATCCGAGGGCTTAAGGAGGATAGTTACCTTAAGATTGCCCTTTGTGGTGAAGGCCTTTTGGCAGATAGTGCATCGGAAAGGTTTGTCGCCGGTGTGCGTACGCATGTGTATCTGCAAGGCCGAGGAGGATGAGAAGTTCTTATTGCAAACATGGCACAAGTGCTTGGGCAAGCCTGCAAACACACCCACAACACGCCTTCACACCAATGCTACTGACACATCCCCACCACATTACACTCTTTACACCTTCGCAGTTCACACCGTGGCTCTTAGCGACAACGTAACGGCACAGCTGATCGAGGCTTTGTGAACCAGACACTGTGTCAACTAGACTCGTAAGTGAAGTGTACAAAGAAAGAAGAGGGGAAAGGAGTAGGGGGGTAATTGACTAGTACTTTTTCACGCAATCTTATAAAAAAATTATATCTTAATAAATTTGTAGCTAAATTTTTCTTTGAAAGATTAATGGTAATGTATTATCTCTTTGTTAAACATCACTTACACATTACTTTTAAATAATACAAATCACATTATGAGGAACATATAAGTATGATTCGATAAAACTCCTCTCGGAAAGAATATTTGAAAGAAACAGCTCGGAGACCGGTGAATTAAACAGTCAAGATAAGGTCATGTCGGTAACCAAGATGGGGCTATCATTTTAACAAATATCGTCCAATCCTTTTCCTTTTAAGTTTGTAATTTAATAGTGATTATTCATTGTCAATTATTTGTGAAAGATGTTAGTTTTACAAATCACATCTGTGTAGCAAGTGATAGCAAATGTTACTAAATCACATACTCATGACACCAGTTAACACTATTGAAAGGGAACATATTACAATTATGGTGCTAAAAATGTTCTGAATTCAGCTCTTTTTTTTTAATGATACGGAACTCATTTGTTTTATCATTTCTGATTTTTCAGGAACTACAAAATGTCTTATTTAAGAATTTCCAAGCCCTCCATATTACAACTAGGGATGACTTAGTATTCAGAGAAACATTACAAGAGTAAAGGGTTGTATTTGGGCGGTTTTGATCACATAGCGATTTTGACACACATTTTAAAGCTTTATATTAGATATTAGGCTGTAAAGTTCATAATTGCTAAGAAAAATATACGTTTATTTTAATTTTCATTAAACTTATGGCATAATGTGTGATATTTTTATTTTCCTTAAATATAAAATCGAGAGACACCATATTTTTATATTTTCCCTAATTTGCATTTAAATGATTTTTTTCTATAACAAATGCTAACGTGAAATAATTAACTCGTGGAATGTCCATTTAGCTATTAAAATGGATGCCTTAATATTATCGAGCATTATAAAACTGGGTCATACTCAATATTGTATTTGTAGATGGTTTCTCTGGATCAATCAAGCAGAGTGCACTTTAATTACCCATTAATGTACCAGTATTCATGAGCATTGTTAGTGGCCAAGGTGCACCCCCCTTCCACCTCTTTTCCATAACCTGCCTGTGGATTAAATTTAATTATATTCTTTGACATTTCATATTTTGTCACGATAATTTAGTTTTAATCTAATGAACCAGGTTATTTCTTTACAAATATTTATCTTCAAATTTCTAAGGCATCACCGATTCTTTTTGTCTTGGCCTGATCATCGTTACTTCTCTCCCTTTTTTTATTAGAGATTGCACTTTAAGCATCTGTGCCTTTTTTTTAAGTTTACAAATTTTAAAGTTAAACTTCTTTTTTTCCCCCAAACTATTTGCTCTTTTAGTGCAGAAAGAGGTACTTACTTAAATTAGTTAATCCCATACAGATTAAATAATGTTGCAAGAGGTTTAGTTACCAAAATAAAACCAGTTAGTAAACTCAAATGGCGTAATACTGTTTATTTTTAAAAGAAATCACAATATCATGCAATGTTAATGAAAATTGTAACTTAAATGATTATAAAGCATTGTCTAATTAACATTATAAACATTAAAAACAACAGCATATGAAACTATCAAATGTTCGTTAGTGTATTACCAATTAAGTCAATGGATAATTAAAACTTTACCTATTATTAGATCTGCTTCGGTCGTCGCGTGGTCTAAGGCGCTACTCCCACAATAAACTAGACTTGCCGATGATGGGGAGATCGAGGTTTGATCCTGGTCGGGTGTACTGAAGGTGGTTTGCCCCAACGGTTTCCCACACACACTCTATGTGAATGTGGATACTCTTCCTTTAAATTCAACCTTCCTCGTCCCTAACTCATTAGTGTAATTAGTACATAAGCATTTAAACCGAATGGGTAGTAAGACGCGGTGCTAAAAATAACCAACCTATTATTAAACGTTTATATTTGAAATAGTGTTGTATCAATTCCAAAATGTTATCAATTCTGGTTCTATTATTTTGGTTCTCGGTTTCAAACCCTGCAAAGTTACACAAACTAAATTAAACCCATTTGCTATCCCTCAATAAATGAAAATGTGACATCACCCACTAATTCTCATCAGTAAGCCTTCTATTTCTCATCAGTAAACATTTTATTTTTAAAATTATTTAAATATTTACCAACCAAATATTATCAAGGCTATAATTATGTATCAACAATATTCACTTAATTAGACTGATTTGTTAATATTTTTTCTATTTATGTAGTAATGAACTTAGGAACCAAGAACGTAATCAACCTGTTCCTAATTTTAGCACAACCAAAATTTTTATTTGTATATAAAACACTAGACATTTGGCTTGACTATTACTATTTCTGTTTTAAGGTGAGTTGACCTGGTGGTATAGGGGGTAAGGTGTCAGACTTCTGTGATGAGGAGTCTGGGGTTCAATCCTCGGTCCCGGCACAGAGTTATCTGATTGCCAAACCCTTCCTTCACCTCTGACAAGATGTGTATTTATCATAACTTGTGAATGTGTGGAAAGCCAGGCCTCCACCGTGGTTCTGGATCCCACGTTAAACTGTAGGTCCTCCATTTCATCTCACAATCACCCTACCATTACACATTAGCGTAAGTGGGTATAACCCGAACAGGTTATGTTTTAAAGTGGAGATATATGTGATGCGAGAAAGGGTTAGTGATTTTTTCTTTCTTCAGTTTTTACATCAAAACATTGATTTGGCCAAAATAAATCAAATATTGCTCCAGTTCAAACATAAGAGTATAATTTTCTTCACGTGGTTATATCAACAGTTCCTGAATATCTGTTCATCTCATGTCGCTATTCTCATGACAGATATAAAATAACTGTTGATATATATTTCTATTGGAGCGATATTTGATTTATTTTGGCAAAAAAAAAAGTTTTGCTATTTAAAAAAATGCAAAAAAAACTGTCTATTATTCGCATTCCTTACATCCCCACCTCCCCCCACCTTATACATAGCTAACTCTTCTTTCATATACTCATACAGTACATATAGTGAAGTGTTTTTCAGCTGGTATTCATGATTGACTGAAGAGGTAAATTTTTCTGAGATTTAAGATGAGTCTAGACAAACTTTTATTAATACTTACTGCTCTACATTTATAGTTTATAGCTTCTAAAAAGTTCTTCCTGTGGCAATCAAACTAAAAGGCTTTTTTGTTTTTTTTGTTTTTTTAACTTTTAAATAGATTACTATTACTACCATACTTTTTGAAAACTCCAAAACTTAATAAAACCCTTCTTCCCATGAAACACGCTGCCAACAGATAAAATTAGAATAAATGTCCCACAAATCATCTACCTCAAATTTTAAGAATATTAAATAATGTAATATAAGTTATTTTGGCTAGTAGGGTCAGTCGGGGTAAATGTGAACATGGGGTAATTGTGAACACGTTTCATAACTGCCGCGAAATTACTGTTTGGAGAAATTTGACAATGGTACAAGTTTCTAGACGTAAGTGTGGCCACACTGCTTGCTTATCATGAAAATATTTTGTTGTTTACTTGCAAAGAGTGATCAATGAAATGAGAGAGTAACAAAAACTTGAAAACCAATTTGGAAGGATTTTGAAATCTGTATCACAGGTAAGTTAAAAATTTTTATTTTTTATAACTCATTGTTTTTTTCTAATCAACATGATGTAAACTAATAGTATTCCAGGATATTTCAGCAGATCTACTCTCATATGCCTTATTTTAGGTTTGTTCACATTTACCCCATGAGGTGTACCTCATGGGGTAAATGTGAACATTAAAATTTTGCCTTATTTCACCCATATAATCCAGTTTTTGTGTTACTTACAGATACAATATCCCTAGAAATCATATCAAGAAGAAACCCCCTCCGCCCTGGAGTTGCGTTGCCCCCTCTTATTGTTTTTAAAGGAGCAGCAGTTCAGGCTCGACATATTTCTGAATCAGCTTATCCTGGCACAACGTATTCAGCCACTAGCAATGGATGGATGGAGTCATTGTTTATTCCGAAAGTTCAGAGATTGAGAACTGAAAAAGAATTACCAGAGCAAAAAGCGATACTGTTATTCGATGGCCGTGCTAGTCACTATAGCCTACGGATTGTTCAAGCTGCAGTTGCTAATAATATAACTTTACTGAAATTTCCCAGCCATTTGACCGATAGACTTTAACCCCTAGACATGTGTCTTTGGCCCTATTAAAACTTTATGGGATAAAAAACTGGTTGAGTTTGGAAAAAAAACAGGTCGGTGTTGGATGTGGACGTTTAACAAAAGAAACATTTTCTGAATTTTTGGGAAAGGTTTGGAAAGAAGGGATGAAGCCGGCCAACATTAAAAATGGTTTTAAAACAACCGGTATTTTCCCTTTTGAACCCCTTAAATTTGATCGAGAACTGTTTCATCCATCTAAATTAGAGGCCTACGAAGCAAAGAAAA
>CABEEJ010004685.1:0-60411 GCA_901482245.1 Timema douglasi | reverse complement strand
AACGCGGACGTCCCAGTAATTGCCAGGCTAAACTGGAACATTCCAGGGGCGGATGTTTGTGAAGTCAAGTTGGCAACAGCTTTTTTAGAGCTTGAGCGAGGCGCTGATTTGGATCACGTCCCAGACAGTCATCGTTGCCCAAGCCACGAGAGTGGATGCGTCGCCGCGAGCCCGTGCATCCTATTTGACGGGGAGAGGTCTCGGTCGGACTTGGCGAAACTTGGTGAGGGTTGGTGAGCCTTGGTGAGTGAGAAACCTCCATATTTCTAGGTTGTAGTGTTTTGGACATTCGTTGTTTGGAACATCGTTACAAATTTAATATAAAATAATTTATTTATATTTATATTTTTAAATTTCAAATATATTAGCTTAGAAGTTTATTATCGTATCTCTTAAGGCAGTTTATGTTGTCTAACTTAAGAGTACATGAACGATCCGACCAATGATATAATGTTATCTCATGTTTAAGCTCAAATATCTAATCCATTTTATATAAGTGTTAATTTATGTTTAATCTATGTGTTTCCCCTCAATTTTGTGGTTGTCTAACTAACAGCGTAAGTCAATATCTGTAAAGTTGTTATTACAGTCAGGTAAGCTCAGTGAAATTGTTAGTTACATAAACATAATCAATACTGTAACCCTTCGATTGTAAGACTTTCGTGAATCTATGCCATGAGTTTGTTTTAATTCTCCCCTTTTTCATGGGTTGAGATAAAATTATATTTTATTTATTTACAAAACGTGAGAATTTATATGATAATTTTTTATTACTGTGCATAAACCATATTTTTATCACAACATCTTATTATACTTACACTCTTAACTGATATAATAAAACTATTGTATATATATATTTTTAAATACTTATTACAGGGTGGAGCCAAATCAATTAAACGATTGTTTGCATGAAAATTAACACTTTAATGAAAAGTAAATAGTCACAAGCTAAATAAAAGTAAATTAAATACTATATTTGTCCACTATTTGAAGGTAATGTAACTCAGGTGAGCTCCACTGGACAACAGACAAACCTCAACACGTTGTCCATCGCTCTCCTCAGCATAGATCGTCTGATTGTTTCCTCCCCATATTGTACAACTATGTATGGTTTATTTGGCTAATATTTTTATGAATAAAAATATACCAGGCCACAAAAGGAAAGTTAAAGGTTAAAATACCAAAATAGAATTGCCTAATATTTAACCAATCATATCTATCTCATTAACCTTATTTTAAAATAACTAGAAAAAATTATGGGCTCTATATAGTAAAACATTAAATAAGCCTTTTTAAAATTGGGCCATGTTCACTTGCCAGGAAGACTATAACAGACAATAGACCCGCGTGGGGGTGAATACAAATTGTCTTATATTACATAGGTTAGGCTTGATTATGTATTACTTTGTTGTACCATAGGTTAGGTTGGGTTGGGTTGGGGTATGTAATGGTATGTTAGGTCAGCTATGTAAGATTATGATGTGTTTTTTCTTAATAAAAACTACGTACTCTATTACGTTCAGCTTTAGAAAACATTTGCAACCAGCCTAAATAGAGTACCACAATATCCGGGGAAAGGTAAGAAAATAAGGCCCCTTGGTTACAATTTCCAAAAAGGAACTCGTGGATCAACTGTAATATGGAATTAATGATAACCTCTAAATGCAGGCTAACGTGTCACAAATGTAATGTTTCCAAAAAAATAGTGTAATATGCATTCTTTTTTTCTTTTTTCAATTAAAAACTGAATTCATTGTAAATGAAATAAACGCATCAAAACCTATTAATGTTTGGTTCTTAAGAAAAATATAAAAATCATTAAGTAAATTGTGTTAATATATGCAGGTTTGATACATATCTATACGCCACAATATGGTAGCTCTATTATTTGAATAAATTTTAATTAACATGGTCAATATAATTTTTATCACAAAGTGTTATATTCAATTTTTATAAACATGCAGTATGTAGAATGTATGTAGTCAAACAGCATGTATTCATTGTTGGTTATTCAGATTAATATTAAAATAAATAGTATTGGACAATCATGCACCTAGTTTATTAGAGATTATAGCAGCATTAAAAAAAATACAACCACCCAAATGGCCATTTGTCATGACGCTGCAATTGTCCACACGCTACAACCAGGATTTGAAAAACACTTAAAGCTAAAGCCAGTAATTTATATCTTATCGTAATAATGTAACAAGGCTAGATATCATGTGTGATGTTTACAGGACTGAGCTTGGAGACTGTCACATACGGTAAAGGGGACAAGGTGTTAGAAACGTGATGTTGTAATGCATGGATAGAGCAAAACTTAAATACGCACTGTATACAATTATGGTATAGTTCTAGCCATAACATCAGTACGACGTTTAGGATCTATGAATTGTATTTGAATTTGGGAAGGGATTCCTATTCTTAGCCATTCCTAAATTATCAAGATCTTTAGATCCTGATCGTTTCTCTATCTTACCGATGTTTAATTTAATAACTGGGTGCAACACGTTGACCTTTTAGAAAAAGTAGCGATAATCTGCACGGGAGATTTGGAATTTATGTGAAAATATCACCTAGACTTTTTGTATATTGGCTAAGTAGCCTAGTCAAAAGTCAGTATAATGTTTAATCTATTGGAGAGATTTTAATATTTGCTTTAAGATGAAGCAAAATAAACTCAGAAAAGTAAAGAAATTGATAATATAAATCCAAACGTAAGATGCACTAAAACGCTATAAAAAAAGTGCTGTCTACCAGGCTTGTTACTGATAGGTACAATTGTTGGTCGCAACACCAGAGCTAAGTGCCAGTGTAGGAAGTCTTCCCTAAAATATAACATTCTTTGTGCTGACTGAAATAAGAGGATAAAGGAGAGTTTTTACCAATAATATCTTTGAGGCATAGTATCACTATTCTCTCAATAATGAACAGTAGATTAAAATGTATTGCATCAAAACACTTTGTTGCATTAAATAAACAAAAATCAGTAATTTTTTATTAGTTTTGTTGGTCTTCTTTTAACTAAGTTAATGAAATTAAATATTTTGCCACTAATAAAGAAAAATCAATATTTTTTATCTACTATTTGGCCTCATTATTACTTCTAAAGTGTACAAAAGTAATGACATGAGCACAACTAAATTACATTAATATCTACAAACAATTAAATATAAATCACAACTAATCACCATTTATAAAAAGGCATGTCAATTTTGTTACTGGAAAAATCTTAGATGGCCTCACAGCCAGAATTTTTCTTTTAGGTGTGCACCAAAATTTCTTCAGAATTCATGCTTATATTATCAAAGGCATGATAATTATTTCACTGTCTTTTGTACTATTAAATTTAAAACTGGACATAAAATTAATAATGATCCTTGATATATTACATTTAATGTATAAATATAAATTTTGAACGAATTCCACTATATTTATTCAGGTGCAGATTAACTGTATGGGAGTAAAAGAATAAATAGTTTAAAAAAACACTATTTTGAATAGTGAAATATTAAACCTAAAGATCATGAATAATTTAAAGCTCAAACATTTTCACGGTACTAAAATATTTTTTTTCTAAATAAGAAAGTAAATATCCCATGGATAAATAATTTAAATATATTTAAAAATGAAAACACTGTAAAAATAATAATTTTATAATTGAAATACTACGATATAATAGGATATTGCTATTTAAATAAGAGCAAAGAAAGATTGCTATCTTATCATAATCGTATTTACTGATAATTCAAACAATTTCATAAACTCTGATGTGATATAAATACTTAAAATAAATTAATAACTCTCCAATAACGCTTCAGTGACATCAAAATGAACAATCTTTTGGGAATTCGTTTCATATCATTGCTTTTGTGTGGAACTTTGTTTGTTTCAATATTGTAAGTATACATTTATTAATATATTTAGATATATAAGTGTGATTTTGATATTATAAAAGGTTTTTGAAATAAATGCATTCATAACTTATTCATTGATCTAAAATAAATGAGGATACATAGTATTTTCAAAACATATAAAAAAAAATCTAATATTGAGCTAATACCATAAAATATATCTTAGTAAAATTTACCTTATTTTTATAGCTATAACACTACAGACGATAAAAGTTTTGTTGTAAGCTGAAATAGTGTATTATGATTTTATTAATAAACTATTTTTAACGTTGATTATATTATATTAGTAAGCCTAACAACAGCAAATATTTAACTTATCCATACATTTAAGAATGTATTTCTAGGAATGAATAGTACATGGATTAATACGTGAATTTTAAATGATACCTGGTCACAGGAATAGGTCACGGGGATATGATATTTGATATATATATATATCCGTAATATAGCTATCATTTAGATCTCTCAAGCTTCGCTGGTCACGTACAGTTAATTCTACAAGTGTATGTTTTTTCAAGATTATTTAATGTTTTCCGAATGTGTTAAATGCTCAGGTAAGGAATACTATATATTATTTACATAATATAAATATATATATATATTCTATAGATAATAATTTACGAGTGTTTTTAAATGTATTTTACTGATTTGCCTCAAGAGTCGAAAAAGCATATAAAGTTGAATTTTGTCACTCTTAACAATATTTTGGGTAACTTGAGAGATCGTAACAAGTCGGCACATGATCATTTATTTTTCACTTAGTGTGAGCTCTATATATGTAAGCCAGAGAGACATTTATTATGTGTGAATGGTAAGGTTTTGTTTATAGTTCAGTTTCAGTCTGTAGATCTTACTATGAATAATATTTTTATTTGGTAATCAATCTCATTCTCTATTTCTCTTTCCACGCATAATCTGATTAACCATTAAAGAAACCTGAGAAATTATATAGTTATAAAATAATATCGTACTCATAGATAAAGGGATTGTTTTATGTTTCTCGTAGAAAAATTGTGTCCATTTCGAACAGAGCTAACCTTACCTTTTTATTTACATTAGAATATATTTTTAATATGTTAAATATATTTATGAAAAATTAAATTAGTGTAAATAACAGTTATTTTTATTTTATTTGATATAATTAATCAAATAGTAAAATCTATTATTTATGCTTTTAGTGAGGATTACACCATATAGTTATCATATTCTGAAAATTGAAAAATGACACCTAGACACGGGAATCGAAGCCGGGACTTTTGTTTTAGTACGCCAATGCTCTTACCACTGAGCTCTCCAGGAATCGTTCTGTGTCTTGTGTCATTCTTTACTCATATTTTAAGGTAGTCTCTATGATGGACGTGTGGGAATCGTCAACTACAAATATGTGATTCTATTAGGATCACGAGTTATCAGATAACGCAGCCACCTTTGACTCGGTAGTTGGATTAATGCTACCACTTGTACAATTATTGTTATAATTGTACAGGATTGCATATTAATGAATCAAATATACAAAGCTATTAGTATGCTTTTAGTGAGGATTACTCCAACTAGATATCATATTCTGAAAATTGAAAAATGAAACATTCACACGGAAATCAAACCCGGGACCTTTGGATTAGTATGCTGAATTGGCGGGTTCAATTCCCGTGTACAGGTGTCATTTTTCTATTTTCAGAATATTATTTGATATATATTAACTTCATCCTACTCCCTTAACACTCATATATATTGCACCTTTCACTTTAGAACTCTCTTTGTAGTAACGTAAGATCATTTTATTAATTTCAGAGTATATAGAGTAGTTAAAATACTCCAGGTCACTTAATAATGTTTGAAAATTGTCATTGACACAGAGGAAAGGAGCAAGTCACAATTTATACTTTCTGCTCTTTAGGTGGTATGTAAGGGGACCCGAGAAATGTCCAGTGTATATGCCGTTTAAATGGCAAAACTTTTTTGGCTAAAATAACTAAAATATTACTCCCGTAGAAATATAGTTTAATTTTCTTCACTGGGTGACCTCAACATTTATTGAATATCTGTCAAGGGTGTCCTGGAATTTAGTGACAACATTTTATCTTCATTCAAAAAGTTTCTCATCTAATGCCTCGATTTTCATGACAGATGTTAAACAACTGTTGATATCAGCATGTGGAGAAAATTAAAATCTGTACAGTGTACTTTGTAATGGAGCAAAATTTTATTTATTTTAGCAAAAAAATAATAATGTTTCCATAAAAACTGTATAACCAATAGCCTTTTCTCACGGACCCTTCCATCTAAATTAGCTTCTGGTTTTAAAACTTGCAAGTAGCCAGTCACTACAGGATTATTCGATACTCACTCACAAACACACCAATACCTCTGTTTGATAAATCTGAGCTCCATAACAATGAAACGATATCGAAATGACTGCTAGGCAGAAGCGCGTATCAAAATATATTAGAATTTCAAAAGAAAAACAATGCCGTATCTTAGTTTCAATACCGGTTATGTCTTAATAAACGCAACTTTCACAAAGATAGCTGAGCCAGTAAAAGTGAGACAGACACAAAGCGAGAAACACTTTTTAGAGTTCAGTTAGTCATGAAACTTCAATATTTAACAAAATATCTAGTTCAACTTTATTGCCAATCACAATACCTCTATCTCCCAGGGGTAGAGTGAAATTAAGTATTTTTATATTATGTGTAACCAAATAATAATACAACAAGATTAATGCCTGACAGTGGAACCGGCAAACTCCTCGTTGTTTACCCTAACTGAGCTTTCTGTTTTCTCTATCTCGCTCCTTGTTTAAAAGGTATGCAGCCACTCTCACAGAAGAGGGGGGGGGGGAGCGTAACTGTAATAAAAGGGACACGTCTGGAAGCGTCTAGGTTAATTTTTTTCCAGCCCAGTATTATATAAATGAAGGATTATAGAATCTCTCTATCCTATTTCTTGCCTGTCTACCAGCTCTGACTGTCAGAAGCGACCCTCAAAGAAGGTAGTTGGTTTATTAATACCTAAGAGTACCGATCTGTTGTCACCTCTTTTTGTGAACGTGTTTATTGATTGTGGAAGGAAAATGGAATTGGAAGAAGCAGTTGTGAAATGGAGAGTGTGTTATATTGTGAAGTATCTGGGTGTGTGTGTGATGTCTATATGACCTGAAAGAAAAACACAGATTAATATTAACCACTGAATGAAGAATGAATAAATGATTGTGAGTTTGTGAAATATTATTTATTGACGGACGTCAAATTGGGTCAAGTGGATGGGGTAAATAAGGAAATTAAGAAAGTTCACTAGTACAGAATGGTTTGTAATTTATTGAGGTGGGTAAGGGACTTCTTAATTCAGTCTCGGTTTTTTGTACATCCTTGGTTCTCGGGGATTGTACTGCCCTAGGTTTATAATTATTGCATTTTCATCCATCTCTTGGGTTTTGATGTCTATACTTCTGTTTTTTTCTTCGTAGATTTCCCTTAGCGTCTTGCTTCCAGTGTGGGCGTGGGTAAATGCATTATTTGTTCTTGTGGTGATTTCCAGTATGCATTTGAGTACCTAGTTTTGGACCACCTGAAGTTTTCTCAAAACATTTGGGGTCATATAGATCCACGCTTCAAAGGCGTAGACAAGTAGAGGAAGGACTAGACTCCTATAGATGAGAATGTTTTTTCAGTATTCAGCACCTGGCTCTAGAAAATTCCGTAATTACTGACAAAGACCCCCAGATCCCTTTTACTTGAGCTCTTGACGTGAGGCTTACAGTTGAGTCAGGAGTCCATTATAACACCAAGAGATCTGAATTAATTACATAAAGGAATATCTTCACATGTGTCATCCGCAAATAGCCGGATGCTGATTTTTGGACCTGTAGGCATATCAGCAACATATTTGCTGTACAGAAACTGTGATAAGGCAGAACCCTGTGGCACTCCCACTCTGATATTGTGTAAGGATATCCTCTTACCTTCAATTTGTGGATGTCTTTCGTATGAGGCCAGCATGTCAGACATTATCACACGACTTTTAAACATCCATAAGAACTGCTAATGTAATTTCCTTCTTGTTAAAACTCTCTGTTGTCTCTTCCACCTAACTAGTGATCGGGTGTACTGTGGAGTGGTGGTTTTGGAAACCGAATTGAATATAAGGAAGTATTCGGTTTTCCTGGGCAAACTGTTTTAGCCTAGCAAGAATATTTTTTTCATAAACCTTACCAAGACATCCGAGTAGGCTACTAGATCTCCTTTTTTGTGGAAATTTGGAGTCTTTGCCTGGCTTCGGGATATATATTACGTATGCCAGCTTCCAAACTTCCGTAAAGTATCCCCACAATAATGCGGCAGAAAATATGGAAGTCAGGAGTATAAAAATTATATCAGGAGCATGGCATAGCATCTCGTTTGATATTCGGTACACACCTGGGGCTCTATTCTTTTTTAGATGCCTGATAACATTTTCCGCTTAATTTCTAGACACCGGGGGTTGTAGAACCGGTATTGGTTCCTAGATAAATGGTTTCACCTTATTTTTCTCCTCTCTTGTGAAGTTCTTATCCTGGGTCTCGATGCTCGCCTTGAATTGGTCTTCCAATGATTCAGCTACAGCATCATCTTTGGGCATGGGTGTAGAAGTAATCCCATGACGTCCATGAATGGCCGGTGTTTTAGTTTTCAAGTTGTCCCCTTTATGTTGTTTATAATTCTTCCACAGACTATCACCACTGTTGACGGTTTCTGAAATATACTCGTTCCAGCGGATTAGTTTCAAATGTTTCTTTACACGCCAAACTTGGACCATTACACTGTTATAATTTGTTCAATGTCGCAGCAATCGAGATGTCTGCCCTTCATGGCGCGCTTCCCTCTTCTGGGTTATCAAGAAGTTCAGGTCTGGATGTTCCCTCTTTAGGATGACTATCAGGGCTTCGTAGGTTGTTGATGCTCGATGAGCCTCAAGCAGCGTTGATTTCAAGAAGATGACGGAGTTTTTCAACTCTTCTGTCAATTAAACCTTTCATTTTAGTGATACAAACCTGTTAAAAGTGTCCTGGTATTTGGACCAGTCGGTGCTTGGAATCTTTCTTCTAAGAAAAGAGTTACGAGGATTGATGTTTATTGGGAGCTTTCAGAAACCCGGGAGGTGGTCAGAGTACAATGCATTTAAAGTGTGCAGGTCTTCGGGCTGTTGGTTGAAATTTGTTAGTATCACATCAAACACATCTGGTAGATTTTTATAATTGGAGGGGTAGCATATGGGTTCCTCTGTTGCCAAAACTACATAGTTTTTCAAGTTCTTATGTTCTGCCAGGGCACGGCCAGCTTGATTAGATAGGTGACTGTTAGAGTGTGTATGTTTACAATTAAGTTCACCAGCAGCAAATAAGTTTTTCTTGGCCTAAAGCGTATTTAAATCCTGAGCTGTGATCGGTGCCGAAGGGCTTCTACACAAAGCACTAAACATTATCTCCCTCCGTGGTATGAGTACTATTATAGAAGTGGTTTCAATGTTCACCGTACCCGGAATAACAATGTGTTAAGGATTCAGATATTTTTAACTTGAATGTCAGTACCGCCACCCCTCCCGGTATGTCTGTCAGTCCTGTACATATTGTATCAGTAAAAAGTCAAACGTTTTCTTACTGTTAAGAGTGACTTACAAATGAGAGAGATAGCTACCCAATATGTATCCAATAACTGTTATAATTCGTGAGCCTGCTCTATGATACCTATGCGTTCCAGAACATTTAGATCAAAAACTCACCTGGGTGCTGTGTTTGATTATTTGCCATCACAGAAGAATTCAGTGACTTCTTTTAATAGAATCAGGGCTTTTGTGGTTTTGTCAGGGGCATTTGTTAACCTAATAAGGTATTTTAAGTTGTGAAAGAAAGCCTGATATATTTATATCTTTGAATATTTGAAGGAGGTTCCTTAGCTCAGAAACCTCAATTGAGTTTGAATTTAACCTCGCTAGATATTTGGGGGAGGCTTACTACAGATACTCAATATGATATCCACTTGGCCACGGGAGCATACGTTTCCGTAGGGATGCTATTTTGCCTAAGTCACTGGCTTACCTGGCTGAGTGGAGTAATTGGTTCCGTTACCATTTTTCCCCCTTGGGTAGACTTGTCCAGTTGTTTGTTGAAGTTTTCCACTTCCCTGACTAATACAAGATAGTTCCCTATAGTTCACCACATGTTCAGCCTTACAGTTCACGTAGCGTGCTGGCGTGGTTTTATCTTTCTTGCAACAGGCTGTAGTCAAATGTTCACCCAGACACTTGACACATCGTTGAGTTTGGAAACAGTAATTTTTAGAGTGACCAAAGCGTTGGCATCAGTGGAACTGCAGTACCATGCTCACCGATTTTAGATATTCTTCTACCTTTACAATTGTCTTGTTTATGGCCCTGACCTCGTATATCATTGCAATAAAATGATTTTTTATCCAGTGTGCAGAAAAATATTCAGAGGAACCTAAGTTTCGCCGTTTGTGGGGTGAATTTCGTGAAAGGTTTCCTCACATTTTTGGGTGTGAAACCCAATTTATTGAGCTCCAAGTTATTATCGTCGCAAGGCATACTCGAGTGAAGGCCCTTAGTCACAACCATAAAGGGTTTATCCTTCTGGAGCATATAAGTTTATTGCTTAAGGGAATTTTCCTTGAGAAGCTTTAATATTGAAGATTAGTCCCCAAGAGAACTCTAACAATTTTATTGCCCTGCTTTAAACAGTATAGTTTGTATTTTTCCTTTATATTTCCACCTTAGGAGTTTAATTATGTTGTTATACTCCGTTGCGTTTGGTACCATGAACAGAGGTGTTTTTACATTTTTGACCCAGCTCCTTCACACAGGGTATCATCTGATGCCTCCATTGCAGCACCCTGATGGTCGTTGTTGACTTGTCTACTAGACAGTGTGGAGAACTGATTGTTTACCTTTATTTCCCTTGGCACTGGAACATCAACTCCAGTCTTGGTCCTATGTTTCCTTTTGAGAGACGAGACTGATTTAGGTCAGAATAATGTTAATTACCTTGTTTAGTTTGCGAGTGTCCAGGTTGTGGTTTCCCGATGGTTACCTCCCTTGTGCATGGCATATCCATGCTTCCATCCTGGGATTTCTCATACATAGTGCCCCTGACGTCTATATACTAACCAGTAGACATTTTGGGCTTTCAATCACCTAGTTTAACTGTAGCACTTTCCACACGATTCTAGGACCACACGGCTGGACAACCATTCTCTAACCGCTCGTGTCAACATTAATCAATCATTTGCTAAATGGCACAAATATTTGAAGTTATTGGCCATTAAAGGGCCTAAAGATTTTTTGTTAATATTCAAAAGTTTGTGAAATTAACGGTTCTAAAACACTGTTCGGTATAGAATAGTTGTTAATTTGCGGAAAAACACTTTTCCTTAGTCTTAAAGGTCCGTTGAAGTATTTTACTTCTCGGTTAAAAAATACCATACACGACCTCTTTGAGACGCTCCCTGAAATAGACTCGTGAATCCCAAATAGCGCAGCAATGAAGGTTGCACGATATGTGTCGTGTCGATTATAGACTCTTAACTGTAACACCTATATATATATATACACACACACGTATCCGTCACCCAAAAGCATTATATTATATTCCAAATTTCAAAGACCTCATTGAAATAAATATAAATATCTATAGCTCTGAAACTATGTGTTTTATAAGTTTAAGTACTTATATTTTAAATATTCCAACAATTTTTCAATATATACACCTACTATTTCGTGTTTCAAAGAGATAGAGAGATATGAGAAAAATAGAGATTATTCTCTATTCACACTTAAGTAAATAAACTTAAAATGTTATATTATATCTAATTGCAACGTTTCCTTAAGGGATTCTTATGAAAACCTCAGATACCAAATCTTAACATGATATAATAAAATGATTCAATGTCTATACTGATACACATACAGACAGAGAGACAGAATGTCTGTAACAATATTTTATGCCTCATCCATACTCTTGCAGAGATGACCTGAATGAGCCACAATAAGATGATGTAGGTGCTCTCACCTCGCCTTTTCACGTCTCGCTTCGTTGACTTTCGAGTCCATGTCGGTTTTGGTTTTCGATTCAAATGGAGCGAGACATGATTATGAGAGCATCGCCACACTCTTGTCCAGTCGGCCGTCGGCCTGTCAAGTGTTGTCTTTTAGATGAATGGACCCAGAGTTTTGACATGCCGTAGGTCAACGAATTTAATTAATTTTATATTTGATAGCTGTAATTCTCTTTTAATTTAATTTTCGGTTAGTAAATTATTTTGAAAAACATGAGTGACTGGACAAATGACAATACAATCCAATTCTCTGATTCTTGCAAAGGAGGGCAAGTTTTGTGGGCACCAAAACACATTTACAACAAAGATAAGAAATTGAACAATGTGTGGGTTCGCATGAGAGACGTTTCACAGCAAGCTCGACATTTTCCATCATACACATTAAAACAACGACTGCACTACAGGTGAATGTGAGGCAGGGATGAGGGTGTGGAGATTAGCTCTCGTATACTAATTCACAGGGCCGTAGCGAGGGGGGGGGGGCATCAGGGGCAGCCGCCCCGGGCGCCGGGCTCGAGGGGCGCCATCAAGATGTATATTTAAAAAATATAAAATGTAAGATTGCGAAATTTATTCTAACGCGCAGTTAAAAAGACGTATACAATTCTCCTTTAAGAATAAAAATGGTGACTTGATGAAACTTCCATCATCCGAACACAAAATGTTTGTATAGATTTGTCTTGGGTGACACTGACAGTAAAATCTACTATGAATATGTGACGGGCGAAGGATAAACAACCTAGGCGAGATGGAGATAGCTAAGCAGAAGTAATTAGTGGCTGTGACTGCTTAGGAATGTGGTCTCTTTGTTTTGGCACCTTTGAAGGGGGGTAACAAGTAAGACAAATAGTATGTGGTACGCGCAGTGTTTCGTGCCAAGAGAGGGCAGCAGGGGCGGAAGTAAAACGACCGAACGTGAAAGGAGCCGTGCAGAGAACGGCCCGAACGGGGAACGGAACGTAATTAACATTTATCTGAGAAGCGTGTGACAGTATAAATTTTAAATGTGAAATTTGCTCGTTGCCGTGACACTGTAAATGACATTTATTTGATTAGCATTGTTTGTAAATTTGTATGACTTTATTGATTAATTTGCGTGTGAATTATTACACTGTGCCACGTGTGTGTGTGTCGAAATGGGGCCTACAAAGTTGTCGGGAGCACAAGGCAGAAAACGGAAAAAACAACAAGAGGCTGATAACATAGTCCAAGCCAAGCAGTGGCAAAAACTGGGTTGGGTAAAGAAGATGGATCCTTCAACCGCTGCTCTACCACTACAGCAAGGTATTGAAAGTAGGCCATCTACATCAACATTTTTAGAAAATGAAAACTTTACCAAAGTAACTAAGCATGTAACTGGTAGTGTAAATGTACATTCAGAGGGTTCTAGAACAAATCTTAACCAGTCCTTTCCAACATTTACTCCTTATGAAGATGTACAGGAACAGGATTTGGAAAAAGAACCAACCAAAATTCAATTAAATTTTAATGATCCCACAACATGGTCTGATTTGAATGACCATATGAGAAGCTTATTAGTTGAACATGGTCCAGAACAAAATAAAACCGGTAATTTTCTTTTATCAATTAATTCAGAAAAAAGGCATTTTACGGGAACTTGGTTCCATAAAAAACTTTTGAACGGAGAAAGTGTAGAGCGAAACTGGCTAATTTACAGTGAAGAGAAAAAATCTATTTACTGTTTTCCCTGCATGCTATTTGGAAAGCATTCTAATTCATGCTTGGCAAATCCAAAAGTAGGATTTTCTGACTGGAAAAAATTACACCCTCGAATTCCAGAGCATGAAAATTCTGTAGAACACCGTGAATGCTATGTTACATGGAAAAACTTTGAAAAAAGGATTAAAGAGGGCAGTACAATTGATACTGAACTACAGGAAATTATCATAAAAGAAAAAGAGAAATGGCGGCACATTCTCAAAATTATTGTTGATTGTATTTTGTTTTGTGCAGTCAACAACTTGGCTTTTCGAGGTTCAAGTACAAATATACGCGATGCCAATAATTGTGGTATTTTTTTAAATTTACTAGAGTTTGTTTCTCATTATGATAAACAGCTAAAAGAGCATATTACCTTAAGCAAAGAAAAAAAAGGAATTACAAATTACTTTTCTCCAACAATTCAAAACGAGTTCATCAATTTAATAGGTGACACTGTACGCCAAGAAATATTAAAATACATCAGAGAGGCAAAATATTTCTCAATTTCATTTGATTGTACACCAGATGTAGCCCATCATGAACAAATGTGCCAGATTATTAGGTATGTGAAAGTTTCAGAGGGTGTTTGCTCTATTGAAGAAAGTTTTATTGATTTCATAAAAACTAGTAAAACGACTGGAGCTGGTTTAACTGAAGAGATTCTACAAAAAGTAGAAGCCGATGAACTTGATATTCAAAATTGCCGAGGGCAAACATACGATAATGGTTCAAATATGGCTGGGAAGTATTCAGGAGTCCAGGCCCGTATACAAACAATTAACAGCCATGCACGTTTTATGCCATGTGCTGCTCATTCATTGAATTTGGTTGGTGTTCACGCTGCTGGAGTTTCTCCAGATGCTATCACATTTTTTGGAACAGTACAAGAACTGTACAAATTGTTTGCTTTCAGTGTCAAAAGATGGGAAATATTATCCAACAAACTTTCTACCACTCTCAAGCGTCACTGTGATACAAGATGGGCATCCAAATATTCTGCTGTTCATGCACTTTATTCACAGCTTGATAAAGTCGTCGAGGCCTTAGAGGAAATTTCTAACAACCCTCAATTCCATGACTGTTTATCAGTGGTTAAAAGTCTTCTTAAACAAATTAATTTTAAGTTTGTTTGTTACTCTGTTATGTGGGACAAAATACTAAATCAGATCTCCCGCGTGAATGAACAGCTACAGCACAAAGATATGACCGTGGACCGTGCAGTTAGTCACTTGACTGGATTGAAAGATGCCTTACAAGATATCCGAGACACAGGGATTGATGTTATACTGGATGAAGCATCGAACATCTGTGCTGCAACATCTCTTGGAATTGACTGCTTTTTCGAGGAGAAAAGAGTAAAGAAGAGGAAAAGACTAACTTTGGAAGAAAGTGAGGACACTGTTTTGACAGGAAAGCAAAGGTTCAGTATGGACTTTCATGTTATTTTGGACAAAGTCTTAGAACAAATGGAGTGGCGTTTTAAATGTTTTAGTGAAGTGTTGGATGACTTTAATTTTTTAACGGGCAAGTCCTTGCATTCTATGACTGTAGAAAATTTAAAAGCTAATGCAAAACGCTTAGCAAATAAATATGATAAGGATCTGGATACTTCTGAAATAGAGGGGGAAATAGCTAGTTTTAAGTTTCAGGCCAGTTCTTTATTTGAAAAAAGTAAGGATCTTTCAAAAGCAACGTCTCTTGACCTATTAAATTTAATCCACAAAATGTCTATAGCCACATCTTATCCAAACTTAGTAATTGCTTTCAGATTATTTTTAACATTGCCAGTTACTAATGCATCTGGTGAACGAGGTTTTAGTAAGCTGAAAATAATAAAAAATTACTTAAGGTCATCAATGGGTCAAGACAGGTTAACACACTTGGCAATTCTATCAATAGAAAAAGATGTTGCTAAAAATATTAATTACGATGAAATAGTCAATGATTTTGCTGCTGTTAAAGCTAGAAAGGTGAAACTGTAAGTATAAAATAATTCTGTTAATATTTTAACAATAATGTTACTTCTACATTTTTCATAAGTAATTGAGCTAGCAATTAATAATAAACAAAAAGTATTCTTCATTCAATTCAAACTATTTACAATTTTTTTATTTACTACAGCATGTATTTAAGCTCATATAATCAGCACAGACTATTGAATAAGATTATCTATATAAGTTAATTTTTAATAAAAAGAATATTAAATTATAATAAATATTTACTGAATTTTTTTTGTTACTATTTAATAGAATTAGCAAATTATAAACGGGACAATAATTGCAAGACACATTAGTAATAGCAAGATTTTTGTTATACAGCTATTGTATTACATCTGAAACAGGTATACAATACGATGACACCATCAATTGCTCCGCTATGATTGGGCGGAAATGGGGTGGCTGCGTAGAGGGGGCGCCAATGTTACTGTTTGCCCCGGGCGCCAATTACTCTAACTACGGCCCTGCTAATTCAGCTATTGCAGTATTGTCTCCTGGACGTCTCTAAGAAAGTACAGATGAGGCATTAGGGCTCAGGGAATTATGAAACGTCAAAATACATCAAAATATCAAGCGAGCTTTTGTTGCCGTTCACAATATCATCTTTCTCCAAATTTCGCAATAATGTAAAATAACACAAACCATTACTTAGCGACTTGTTGGACTAGCCTTTTAAACAATGCAGCCAAATATAATATCTGTAAGTTATTTTAAGCAGCTGTCAATATTTTACTGACCTCCTTTGCAATATGTGTATGTGATATAATATACTGGGAAACATATTAATCTGAAATAGCTCATAATCATATTTAGCAAATTAAATTGTCTTTAAAGAAGATTTATGCGCGTGGCAGTTGGAAAATTTTTAATGTCTTCTCTCAATTTATAAGCCCAGAAATTTGGACCATGATCACCTAATATTTCTCATTTTTAATAGTTTTGCTAATTGAAAAATATAGATACATATTATTTGTGTATAATCATCGCTTACTAAATGTAAAGTTTTGTTTTATATTCTTTAAAATTAAAGCGACAACAAATTAGTGTATTCCTAGCGTCCAATGGCCAGAGAAAGCACAAGTTTGACTTTTTTATCAGATTAAAATATCACACACTTCAAAACCACACAAACACAAGAAAAGTATTAAGGGTAGTTCTTAGTAACCAACTATTAGCATATTAGTAAGAAACCATAAAATAACATTTTAAAGACTATTCTATTTTAAGATTTATCAGAAAATGTCAATACACAATTCCAATCCATAGGAAGATGAACATAATCAAATAGGAGGTTATGTTTGACAAATAGGGTGAAAATTAATTTATTTATAAAATTTAACGATATTTGAGCAAACAACCAGAGAAACAATATAATTATTATGTTTCTATGGGTTTTCTTATGTCAAAGAACACACAATTTTAAATATTTAATTAAATCAAATTAATTGTTATTCTAAACTTCTCAGGGAAAATAATTATGCCGATGCGGCAACTGTTGATGGCAATACATATGTCGACTATCTCATTATAGCAGTGAGAAAATTCATAATAAATGATTTGTCAAATAAACTCCGCCTTGCCGATACATCAATAATAGTAAGTAACTCAGCAAATAATTAAATATTTTCTTAAGAATATATATCAATCATATTGCTAACTTAAGCTCTATTGTCAATTAAAGCTAATTTATAAATAATTTCCAGCAAAATAAATGTAACAAATCTAAAACAAAAAACGTTATTGCAAGTAAAAATTGAGAAACAAGCTTATAGCTATGTCTTTAGTTTTCTTTACTGAAATGAACTGTCTCTTTCTTCTCTCCTTAATATGTTTGAGTAAAATCTATTATTCGTGACAGACTTCAGTGGACCGTTTGTGTGAGGAATCACTTTCCTGTTACATTGGCATGCTGTTAACGGGGATATTTGGGTTTGACTCCCAGCTAGGTCAACAAATGGTTATTCCTAAATGGTTTCCTAAATTTACTTCCATACAAATGCAGGCAGATTACCTCTAAAATGCTTACTTCCGAATCCCTACCCCATCATAAATTATCTTAATCTCTATAAACTGAAAGCTGTTATAGTAATTTTAACTGAAATATTAATCCAGCCATCTCAGTTGTTTTATTCTTTATGCTTATGTTCAAAATGCACGTTTGTATTAATATTATATTTGGGTTTTATATATAAATATAAATCTAAAGCAAATAAAATTGAAATTGATATTAAATTCAAATAATAACTTTTAAATTTAAACTATGGAAACTTTCTTAAACAATACAAAATATAGGTTTAATGTTTATTTCAACCCAATTATTATAACTCTAAACTATAATATCCAAGAGAAATTCTACCTTAGTGTTTCTTCGTTTGATACAAAGTTTCTTATTTACAGAAAACAACATTCACTCTGTATCTAACCGATAGACATGTTCAGTATTTCGCTGCAATGACTCGTTCAGATGATGTCGTAGTGAGTGAAAAAACTTCAGGAGGCTACCAAGTTTCTACGAATTTCAACTTTGCAGTGATGCCGGTAGAACTTACATTTAAATTATTTAGCTATTATTAAAATACTATCTTGTTTAATAAAGTAATGTAGGCTTATAATTACATTTTAAGTGTACTTAAAGTGAGTGTTTAAATTTATATTAATCAGAAGTTCAAATATTACATTTCAACGAAAATTATTTCATAAAATTTAAAGCTTACATTTATATAGTTATAAATGAGGCCATCAGTTTTATAAAGTTTAATTTATCTCAATTATATATGTATATATATATATAATTTTCACTGATTATCGATTCAAACATATATACTTATTATAAAGGAGTATATTTTAAAGCGAGATTTATAGCCTGTATACAATTTTAATAAAAAGTAATCAATTAATGTGTTAATATTAACATAAGATTTTAAAAGAATGTAAATTTAATATTTATTTTTTCAATAACATTTATATTTAAAGCCAAGAAAACTTTTTCCTAATTCAAATAAAGTGAATAAGACCACCGGTTAAATAAATATAGGCTATTTAATTGATATGTTATTTAATTGAATGCTGAATATATGTTTAGATTATCTAAAATTTTATTTTGAACTTTCTACTAGAAATAATTTTAAATTCAAATTATATAATAGCTTTTTATTATAAATATCGAATATATATTATAGAAACAGTATATTATGTATTTCGGTATTTTTATATAGCTGCAGTATAGCTTCAAAGCAGTTACCGATGAGGACAGCTACTCGGGAAATATTCTCATAGAACAGTATAAATTAGTTTTGAATGTGAAAATTGAAATATCGGTTACAAATGACGACGAATACGTTCCTGAAGTGAAGAATGTAACTGTGAGTGACCCTGGGTAAGTGTTGTCTAATTCTTTATTGAAAATCTCTAGGAATTGGTAGTAGGGTTATATCTTATTTTATTATTATTTTAATTCCCTTTTCCTTATTTTATATAGGTTTTAGTTTTTCTTCTATGACAAATACATGTTTTGGTGATTTTTCCCCATCTTCAATTGAAATCAATAATATTTAATACAAATAAGAAATGAAGATGGGGAAATATCACCGAAACATGTTTTTTTCATAGAAGAAAAACTAAAACGTATATAAAATAAAGAGAGGGGAATAAAAAAATAAACAAGAAGATAACCATAAACTTAATATCAATTATTATTACCCTTCTACAAATAAACATGAACAATATAAGAAAAATCTCTAGGAAGTCAAAACTGTTCATGAAATACATTAGTTTTTATATGTGGATTAACATTTTGGTTTATTAATTTCACCAATATTTTAAGTGCCCTCATTTTTTGGAATTAAATTACTTTTAAATGTGTTTGATATTTTAGAAATGAAGAATTTTATAACTGTCAAAACTCCCTGCGTCCCAAACATTTGATACGCCTTTATACTTAGGGCTTCTGATTTAAATATATTTAATATGAGATTTTTAATTTATGGTAAATATATTTGGTAAATATATGTATTTATCTAGAGCTTCAAGAATTAAACATCAGATAAATATTTATTTGATACATTATGCCCAGGAAGAGTCTGAATTATTGTGGATTTACCGATTATAACAACTTAAAAACTCTAAATAAAAAACCTGGGAGCATTGATTATTTGTTTTATCCAAGTCAGTAGTAGTTAATCTTTAGTGAATCTGACACACAACACTGAGACAAAAATAAATTATTAGAATCTAAACTGATGTAATATTATTTTTTGATCTAAAAAAGTGGACCAAACCTGTGAAAGTATAATATGAAGATTGATTAGTAAATTTATAATTTTATTATATTTCAATATTTTTTTAAATGTATTTATATGTTGGTTTGGTAGAGTTTTTTACATTTAAAATTTCTAGTCAATCAATATCCTTATTAAATTTTATTCTTTTTTTGAAAAATCTCTTTTTAAATTACTGTTGATGCACTTTCATCTGTTGGATCCACTACTTTAAATTAAAACTTACCGGTCAAACAATCTCTTTACTATAATTTAATCTTTTTTAAAAATATATTTATAATTGTTAACTCACTTTCACTGGTATGGTGTACTTTTATATATTAAAAATGACTAGAACGTCAGTTTCAAGTCTTATTATTTTAGTATTGTAACGATCCATATTAAAATTATTATTTTATAATTATTTAAAAATGTTTATCAAGTATATAAGTTTGCTGGGATTTACAACATAAGTATTAAATAGCGATTTTCTATTACTGATTACTGAAGAGACAGCTTCTTAATAAATGCTCTTGAATGATTCCACATTATAATAGAGCCTTTTTATCACTACTGGATCATTTAATTACTATCTAATACCTCAGAAGTGTTTTAATTTTTTTATTATTTTAACAATATGTTTATATAATCTCGTTTAGTTAGTAAGAAAATTGTAATAAAATATTAATAGTTGGTTAATTTTTATTTGGTTGTAAATATAATTTAAAATGTCAATTAATGCGTTATTTTATCTTTTAGGTATTATATTTAATATATAATATAATTTTTATGATTTAATTTATAATTTTATATAAATTATGGATTTAATTAAGTATTTTCATTTAGATATTATGTTTAGTGGAATCATTATAAGTATTGTAAATCTCATATCACAATCTTATTTGTTACTACTGGGAAAAATACCTGATTGAAATCACTAATACTAACTATTTTACAGCACAAATGAAGTATCTATCACTAGCAATTCTAGTGGTATATCAGATGACCTCAAGTCCAGCATCCAGAGCGCCATTTCACAGGAATATAATCGCGTGACAGTTTTTATCTTAGCGGACGGAGTCAAGAAAAGCTTGAACAAGATCATTGGACAAGTGGATTTTGGAAATTACGTTCAACAATAAATAAGATAACAGCTAGACAATAGTTATAAAATTAAAAACTTTATTATTAATAATAAAATGGATTTGTTTTATATATTTTTAGAAAGCCTATTTTAAACATAAACATAAATGGATCATTGTATATTTATTATAAAATATTCAATAAAGAACATGATAAAAATAAATTGATTATTCTACATATTTAATGAATTTTTTCCCAAATTTAAAACATAATCTTGCTTTTAAATTTTCAACATTTCTATGCTTTCTTCAAAAATGAGCTCTTTGATCTAGTATTGTCACAAAGGTGCGCGAAATATAACAATATTTTAATTTACTATTGAGTCTATTTAAGTTATTCATAGAAAATAAATACAGAGTATTATAATAAAAATTGCAAATTTATAGAGATCACGACTTTTAAATCGGTATAACTATAGTTATTAGAATGATTGTATGATGACTGTACTTTTTATTTCTAGAAATAGATTATTAGAACTGGTACTTAGCGAATGACTTTAATGCAATTTGTCTTTATACAGTGAAACCGGATTGTAAATAATCTCAAATTCTAATTGTAAATATTAATTTTGAACATTCATATTTTGTGTATGGTATTGAACTTGTTTTTTTATATTAAATAATTATTTGGTTATCTTATTATAGTAACGTAATATTTAATTCTAAAATTTGTGATATAAGCGGTTTGGTTTATATTATGAACCGCAGAAACATCTTATATTCACTTTAAAGTGTATATCCTTTATTAAAATGGTTTTAATTATTTTTAATCAAATGCATTTTACAATTTTTGAATACAATTAGATAGTGACATGTAGTTTTATTAAATATCCAAGAACTTGTGTATTATTATATGACGTATAAACGATATTTTTATCTTTATTATAAACAAATATACATTATATAAATATGAAGTAATTAAGACTATATTATACTAAATAACTAAAAATACCAGTATAATCCAAGTTTTTCTAGAGGTGAATAGATCACTAGAAAATATAATATTAAATATAAACTCAAGCAAACAAATGACATTCAATTTGAATCATTTGATTACATAAAAATATATCTAAAATAATTTAAAAAACACAAATTATATATGTATATATAAATATATAATTTAAAAATTATATATATATATATATATATATGATAAGGTTTATTCACATTAATTATTTTATACACAGGAGGGCTAGTATCGGTATATAGTAAAAATAGTATATATGTAAAAGATGTATATGTATATATATTTAAAATAATATATAATATATATTACTCAATGGCAGTAGGAATTGGGAAGTTAATTTACGCTCATTAAAAAGCACGCTACATATCCCTATCTTGAGCTAGTTCTATCCAGTCCAACTAATTAAACCCTAACTCTATCTTGAGCTAATTCCATCCAGTCTAACTAATTAAAACCTATCTCTATCCTGAGTTGATTGTATCTAGTCCACCTCATTACAACATATCTCCATTTGAGCCAGTTATATACAGTCTTCCTCATTATATCTTAACACTTTCAGGGCCATTCTAACGTTATCCCACCATCTGGATCTAGGTCTTTACGATGATTTCTTCACATTGGGTTTACCAGTTAATACCTTGAACGTGGTTCTAGAATCATCCATCAAGACTGCCCACCTGTCCACTATAATCTACAAGACTTAATTATCCTAACAATTTCTTATGATTAGTATCATCATCATTATGTAACCTCCTCCTCTCCTAAGTAGCCTCATTCCTTTATGAACCAAATATTTCCCTAAGCACCTTGTTTTCGATAACGCTAAGATTTTTATTCATGTAAAGTAATAGACAAATATTAGAAGGGCTTGGTAGAATCTTTAATAAAAAATTATTTTTTATTCAAGATAAAAAACTTATCATACGTCAAATATATATGTTACAAAAATTTTTATATTGTTTGAGTAAAATACTAATTAATGTTTTATTAATATGTAAGTAATGCCAGTAATTGTTTACAATATTGTGTGTAGATCACTGTTTGTTTTTTAAACTACATAAATACATAACTACATAAATACCCTCAATCCATGACCCAGTTATTCTTGAGTTGCTAAGCTTAAATATAATTTTGAATCTTTTTTACATTTTACTTTACATCCATTACTCAATCCAGCCTGTGGTGTGGTTCAGTTTTATATTCAAGCCATATATTTTCCACTACCAGCTTAGTAGGCCTGTTGTAGCTTCATGTACCTTATAATCTTATCTTAAGACTAGGACAGGCACAATATCCAGTCCCGGCCGTTAATTGATCAGCGCGAAAGTGATAACCAATGTTTTCATCAACGATACATTTTTAGAATAATAATAATAATATTTAGCACCGCGTCTTACTATCCGTTCGGGTTATACGCTTTAAGTACGAATTACTCTAATGGATTAAGAATTGGGAAGGTTTAATTAGAGGAAGTGAACCCACATTTTCGTGGAGGGAGATTGGAAAACAATTTAGGAAAAACCGCCCCCAGTTTACCAGACCGAGATTTGAACCTCGATCTCCCCGTCCTCAGCAGTGGAGCTCAACACGACAAGTACGTTAGCCAACTACGCCACTGAGGCGGGTGATAAATTTTTGGACAAACCAGGAATCGAACCCGGGACCTTTGGATTAGTAGGCAGACACTCCACCAACTGAGCTAATGTGTAGGACCCAATTTTTGAACCTTTATTTATTAATTTATAGATTAGGATTACTAAATCAATTCCTGCCCAACCAGTGTCTTTCACGCTATTTATCCACATTCCATCTTCCCCTCCCCCTTTAAGTCATTTTAACTTAATTTTTCATTCTTTAATTATTGCAAACCGTTTTTTTTATCACTATAAAATATAAACTCCGCCTCCAATGTTCATAGTTGGAAATTTGGCAAATAAAACTTTCTATTTTGATTAAACTTTCCAATGAATTTAAATAATGTTTACAATATACCCGACAATCATTAAAATAACTAATAATAAACAAATTCAGACATCTCAACATAAAATCATAGCGTCTAATAATCCAGACGATAAAATAATAATCCAATACCCAATACGATATGATTATGAATCAAATACATTTTGTTACCGGATCTATCCGTTAATTTATTGCTTGCGATTCAAATTAAATAGCTTTAATTTAACTCGGTATTCATTTAATGTGACACATTCTTCAATAATGAACTGATGTTGAGTTATTTGTTTGCCAAATATATTATATCCTTTAACAACATAATTATAGCCAACCCTTTTAATCAAGTCTGTGAAGTTGGCAGCAGTCATAACTTCACAAAATATGAGATCCCACCCAATATTAAATGAAGATTTTTTCCACAAACAAAACCTATTCTCATAATCTTATTCACTATTATTTTTTGTGAGTACACAAAAAACGTTGATGCTAATAACTTCACACAACAACTTTCATAATGTCACAAATCATTAGATACATGTAAGTATTGGGTCAGAGGTTCGCAACTTAAAACTGCCCGAGGGACACAATTGAATCCATGGGCCCAGTGGTGGGCCGCATCATAATCGGCTGTATTTTTTTAAAGTTATGTAAACACTAGAACAGGAATTTAGTTGTGAATGGAATTCAAGCTTACTTTAATTACATACTATTAAAACGAATTTTCAGAATAAACTATACTCTATTTGATACGTCAATAATACAACAGATGTAATGAATAAATTAAACTAAGGTACTGATACACATAATCTTAGATCTGAAATCGGTAATATATTTGCTGCATTAACTAGAGGAGTGCACCCTACTTAGTTAAACTAAAGGGGTAATGCAAATTTATATAGCAGGAATAACAATGAAAGTAACAATTTATTAAGTGGAACCATCAAACGATACAGTTGCAGATCGATACAGGTTGTTCAAATGGTATTGGTCGTCTAAATATTACATCAGACTAAGGATAAACAGCTTACGCGTTGATCAATTATCGAAACATTATGCAGCTGACTACCAGCCAGGTAGCCAGTTCCTTAGCGAGTCATTTAGACTGAGCTTAACAGATTATGGGCTAAAGCCAATAAACCAAAGTTTCCTCAAGACACCCTGATGCTGGCACACACCAATCAAAGATATTTGTATGCCCGTCTAAGAGGAAAGATAAACTGCGTGACCGTCATGCCCACCATACGGGGTAGTTAACCGCATTCCACCAGTTCATAAACTGGTGCAATGCGATTAACTCCCCCGTATGGTATCATTACCTTAGTAAGCCCCAAATGGAGGATCACAGTATTAGTAGTGGTTGGCTAACATTGTGCTCATAATAAAAATGTATAATAATAGTGTACATTAAATCAAGTCTAAGGCCTGCAAGGGTGTGACTTAAGAAGCCCGTCTAAAGGAAAAGAATGCAATACATCACAGCGGGCTGATACGGACTTGCTCAAACAAGCCGTGCCGAGAATGAGAGGCTACAATCATACCAAATAACAATAAGTAAAGTGAGTTATATGATAGGCCCTGCCAACCCAATTAGGTCGTTTAAAATATCCAGCAACTCCCTATTATCTAAGGCATACGTTCCCCTAAGGTAATAAACTATATGATAAATCTCGTAAATAATTTAACGCTTTTACGTTACCAAATTTACTTAACCGAAGCACGTACATGTTTACAAGACAACATGCCTCAAAAATATAATATAAAGCTTATAAACAATAACAAATCTAGATATAGATAAACCCAAACTGATAATACAGCTCGAGCTCACACTGAAAATATTGTTTGGCCACCCATCTAACCCTAACTGGCTTGTATTTTAAAAGAGGGTATTTCCCCTAAACTTATTTCACATCCAATACATATTAACCAAACATTCAATCGGCCCTGAGAGGGCCTAGTTAACCTAGGTACATATCAAATACATTTAACAAGACAAGCTATCAGCCCTGAGGGAGCGTAGCTAGCAACAGTTCAATGGCTAGTAAGCCAGTTCACACCACATCCATTTCACTATTACAGGTACCACACTTAGAGCGCAGCGAAATAGCTTAGACACCGTCCCTGTCTCCTCCACATAAGTACAGGAGGAAGAACCCATTAGCCGGGTGTTAACCAAACAAAACATAGCTAGTAGTTGTCTATCCTAATCCTCACGGTAGAAAGGTGCAAGTGCGTGTAGTACACCCGCAGTAGAATATTTAATAAATGCAAACCAGCTGTGGTGGGGGCTAACTCCTGTGAGTCCAGGATTCCACTCCACGGGACGCCATAGCGTCCTGATCAGACTGTGACGGTCCGCTGTGAAATAGGTCAAGATAGCAAGAAATAGATAACCGTTCAGTTCCAGAGAGTAAGTCAAAGTCTTTTTTATAAAACATGGCTTGTAGTACAAATTTACAGAACACTCCCCAACTGGGATAAGAACGGGGGAAAAGAGAATTGGTGGGAAGTTCAGCCAACCATGCCTCAGTAAGACAGCGCTCGGAGGAGTGCGCGAAGGGGGAGGGGGCTGGCGCATGCGTAACGATCAGAGATAGAGAGAGAGGGGTAGACAGAAAACATCTGAGCATCAATCATTACAAGAGTTTCTTGGAAGAGGTTTTAGCACTCAAATTAATTAAGGCTCATTAGTGAAGATCTAGGAACATTACCACCATCAGAGGTCGACCAAGGGAAATCCCCTCAGCAGCAAAATCGATTAAAGATAGTAGATACCACTCAAAGCGAGATACCCATTTCCTTGTGCGAGCTAATACTCATTAGCTCGGCATAGCAGGTGTATCTACCTTGAACTACATCGTTGGCAGTCTCAGTAGGTGAAGCAAAAAAGAATATGTGAGGCGTCTTCTGCTGTGGTTTTTGATGAAATTAATCGTGGAGAACACGCTTTCACATATGAATGTGCTACCAAACATTGAAGTAGTTTTATGTCTAAAATTTCATAGGTTTGGAAATCATCCACCAGAGAGTAGTTTAATGAAATCTGGTCCCTTTTCTTCTCTTGTTGTTAGGAATGAATCAGCTTTCAAATCACACAATCATAGCTGGAGGTTAGCTTTTTTTTTTTCGATGGGAGCACCAAGAGAATTTGTCAGGATGATAATTTTTAATATTTAATATTCTTTGAAAGTCGTGATGAACTCATCTATTATCTCTTGTATATTTGAACCAAATTCTGAAATATAAAGTATTTCATCGTCTTTGAACTCTTCTGTTAGTAGCCAACAGCTTAAAAAATGTACCAAGTCATTTTTATTTCAAAGAAAATTTGAAAGGTTTGGTTTATTATGAAACCCATTTATGTTTCCCGTTAAATCTGACACCATCATGTTTTCCTCCTGGAGATCCAAGTTGAGTTCGTTAAGATGAGTGGTGATGTATGTGAGAAAAGACAATTGTTTCAGGAATTCCGTACTTTGTAGCTGTCCTTCCAATTGTGTAGTATCCGATGAAACAAACAATTATTTCTTTTCTTATCCCAAAAAATCTCTCGAGACACTCTTCTGAGTTCAACCACCTCACTTTGTAGTAAAGAAGCACGTCCCCATATTCTGCCTCCATATCATCCAAATACTACCTTAACTGCCGATGTAAGAGAGCTCTGTTTCCACCTCTTATCTTACTGATAGCCTTAACTACATGTTTAAAAACTTGATTTTGTTTCACTGATTTACCACAAAAAGCTTCTTGGTGAGTAGCACTATGAATAATGGTCAGACATGTCACTTCACTTTCCTTAAATAACTCAATCAGTCCAGAACTCCCCCTACCATTGTGGTGCACCATCTGTCACAATTACTGAAAATCTATCAAAACCCCCAATTTTGTGAACTGTTTTATTACGGCTTCATAGATGCCCTTTCATTTGGTGGTTCCACGAAGATCACATATATCAAATAATTCCTCTTTAATGGAATACTATTCCTAAGTAAAACTTATAAATATCAACAGCTGACTGACATCTGTTTGATTAGTACTTTCGTCAAGACAAAGTGAGAAGTAGGTACTTTTTTTAACCAAGCCAAACCTTGTTTTTTTTACCTGTTCTCCCATATCACTAACCCTTATTTGGAAAGTGTGGCTGGAAAGTGGCATTGATTCAAATTTCTCAGCTATGTTAGCATCCCCAAACGCCTTTGCCTTAAAAAAAAATTTCTTGGCTCTGGAAAGTTCATGAGAAACGGCGTAATAATCATACAATGCTGATGTTTTATTTTGTGATATTTTGCTAAACATACATGTTTACTGTTCAGTTTCGTTCATAAATCCGCAATCAAAACATTTAGAGATTCTCTTTCATATGTTTTATACTTTTCTTCATGCATCGTTGAATAATGCATATTCACATTTTGTTCCTTAGGCACTGATATAATATCCCCACACACCACACATTGCAACTTACCGCTATTGTTTGTAATTAAATAATCACTTTTCCAACTTTCCTTGTAGGTTCTATTTTCACTTTCAATCTTAAGTTTCTTTGAAATACTACTCATTCTGATATTTACCACAAAATGGAATAAAAATCATAGACACACAGCACAGATTTTAAAATGAAACACAAATCTCGTGAGACGGATACCTTGTACTCTCTTGGAAATAACACAAGCGACTGACTGGAAGTCAAGGTCAGCATACCAACTGGGCGAGTCTTATTAGTCTAGCAGAGGGGTGGAAGGATATAGGTGGGGTGAATCTACTTACAAGGAAGGAAGGAAATAGGACTGATTCGGATACTAAATATATTTTAAAAAAATAGGGTGCAATTAAGTTTATCATTGAATGGATATTAGTTGAAGCTTTCATAGAAATGTTCTACGTTTGTGGGCCACCAGGTGGAAACCCCTTATTTAGTGCATAATTTGTGCTACATTTATAACCTGTTCTCACAATCTGTGCAACATAATTTTTACAAACTTACTAAACCAAAATTAGTTTTGTTGGTAGAACCTACATCAGGACAAGTGTATGAGATTTATGTCAATATATATATATAGTGTTAAACATCTTTCTAAAATACAGCCCACTCCTATAATTTGCCCGCCACAGTTTTCATGAAAATCTTTGACTACAGTAGTTTGTGATAACACCATGCTGTACCATCATGCCCTCACTTGAAGATCTTTCTTAGCTTCTGCTCTTCCCTCCTGTCAGGACTTTTACTTCACAGTGGTTTCAATGGGGTGAATAAGAATTTTTTATTCAACAAAAGTTCAAGAAAATAATTTGTTTATGGCCAAAATTACAGTAATTTGACTGTTTTGATATGGCTATTCAATCCATGATGATTAGAAAAAGTTTTGGATTGGTGAATTGGCTTTACATTTAATGTTTAAAGCTAGAAATGCTTCTCTTATTTTATTGCAATGGTAAATGTTTTTTAATTAACACATTTATTTATGAATAGCTAATATTTGTTTTTATCAATATTTATTATTATTATTATCACCACGTCTTACTACCCGTTCGGGTTATACGCACTCACGCTAATTGTGTAATGGTAGGGTGATTGTGAGATGAAATGGAGGACCTACAGTTTAACGTGGAATCCGAACCACGGTGGAGGCCTGGAACTCCACACATTCACAAGATGTGATTAATACACGTCTTGTCGGAGGTGAAGGAAGGGTTTGCCAATCAGTAAATCTGTGCTGGGAAAAAGTATTGAGCCACGGACCTTCAGCACAAAGGACCGACACCATCGGCTTAAACCGCCAGGGCACTATCAAACATGTGAAACTATTGGTAAATATATTGCTTGTCATTAATACACTGTTTGGTTCACAATTTTTTCTAGAATCGCGTCTTACAACCATAATTACTCTAACGTGATATGCCTGGAAGTGTTTTTATTTAAGAGGAGTGCATTCTCATTCGCGTGAAGGAGAAGTGAAAATTAATCGAAGAAAATCAACTTAATTTCACCCGAATTGGATATGAACACGTATACCCCTGTCATTGGCTTTCTAGCTTATTGCAGCCGTAGACGTATACATACATACATATATATGTAAAATATCTGTATATGTCATTTGTTTTATATAACATATAGATAGTTTAAAATTGTATTACTAGGCTGAGAAAAGCTTCAACCTAGAGTCTATAAGGAATTTTTTCTATGACTGTTAGCATTCACACCAATTAATTGTAAGACATTTGGTTTGTTTGAACACAAAGTTGTGTGTATTTAAACAGATGTTTATCAGGTGAATATTCAGACAAAAACATGAAACATATTTGTTTGAACTTTATATATACACTCCGTACAATAATTACTCAAGTCATTAAATTATGAAAAATTAAGATTATGTTTTACTTTCAAAAAGAGATATTTTTAATTTAATTTTTTTAAATATATTGAATGAATGAGCAATACGAAAGGTGTATAAAAATAATTAATATTCCTATGATCACAAAGCCCATTATAATATTAATAAATGTGTAATTAATGTATGATTTACTAAGCTAGTTATTGCGCTAAATATTTCAAGTTACTGAATGATATAAATGAACGAGAATATGAGTCTTAAAAATATTGGAAGAAACAGTTCAAATTTATTCATCGTAGACAGAGGTAAGTTCTTCAATAACTGATCACCACCTGAAGTATTTTATAAAATAACATTTTGATAATATTATTAATCTACAGAAAATTTAGGAATGATTATATCTTGCAAATATTTAGTATAAAATTTACTGGTTTTGTTTATTCAAAATGTATATAAATTAAAAAATATATTTATATATTTAACCTATTTGTTTCTTTCAATATGCATACATTTTGTGTGTGTGTGTGCAAGCCGGATATTCTTCTACGTAAAACTTATAAATAAAAGTTAAAAGAAAACATAATATAAATTTTCTCATAGCCAATATATGTGGTTTATATTGTATAATATATTATAATTTTACATAGCACCCATCTTCATAATTAACTTGACAATACTAGAGTTTTATATCCATTTAACAAAACTATATACAAAATATATTTTACTTTCAAATAGAGGAAAAATATTTTTCGCATATATTGGTACTAATTAAATAATTCTTTAAATGATATAACCACTCCCTGTAAACCAAATAGCTACGTTGTCTTAATATGTATAATGTAGTTAGCATAACTCAAAATGGTTTCAAATGTTCATATCAATCTGCTAATGGAGTGTTAGTACTAATATCATTAAAAGTATCAGAAATTGTATCGAGAAATAAAATACTACCGTAGGTTTGAAAGAAAACTATTGCTAATAGTAAAGAATCTATTCTATTTTCACATCTAAGGTCTATAACTTCATGTCACCTTAAGATATTTGATCCATCTTAAAGTGATGTTAATATTTTCAGTAAGTTTTAAACTAGATACTTAGAAGGAAAACATAAAAATTATTATTATTTAAATTCCAACAAATCCATGCACACATTTTTTGTCTTGTGGTATTTTTCTGCTTTATTTTGAATAAACTAGCCTAATTTTAAGCTATCTTGTTTATTAGTAAAAATAGCACATGTATATCTTCCTGTAAGTTTGTAAAATAGGAGAATAGTTGGATACATGTGGACCATTATAAAGAATGAATTATTATCGAAAGAGACTATTGATGCCAACATTGTTTTATGGATGAGAAGCATGTCTTTGTCAGGAGAAACACAAGAGCAAGGTGAGTGTCATTGTAATGAGATATTTAAGAAAATTATTTGTACAAAATCTTATGGACATCGTCAGTGATAAATGTGTGTTAAGGGAGTGCGGTTTGAAAGTAAACCAATAGGTCTATGTGAAAAAACCCTATTACGTTGGTTTGAGCATGTTAAAGAGGATGATAATAAAATATTTACATGTAGAATGTGTGGGTCTAAAGGAAGGTGCAAGCCTTGTTTGATGAAGGTTGTAGACGAACGTGTTAAAACGAGAACCTTTAAGAATGTTATAAATAAAATATAATTTATGAGTCAACGTATTTGTGTAGTTTAATCAAAGGGAGTATACAAGGATAAGGAAGTGTGGAGAAATTGATTGAAAATGGGATTAAAAATGAAGTTGTTTTTTAGCCATATGCCCAGTTTCTTGCCTAGCTCGTAAGGGAATATCGTAATTAAATATTTATCTATATATGTATTAATAATTAATATGTGACAGAAGATTTTGGTGATAGTAAAACTAAAATATGTCCTGGGATCTCGATTTTTGTAACTATTCCAACAAGTACAAGTATTGAGATTTATAATACAGCTCAGACAAAGTCAACATTAAATATTAATTTTCAACAAAGAGTTTTTAGTAAATGTTAGTGTCAAAACAAGGTGATTAAATACAAAATAAAATTATTTTATCTGTAAAATTAATTACCATAAATACCCACAAATATTAATTTAATAAATTGTTTACATTGGAACTAACATTATCAATATCGTGTAAAAATGGCAGCGTAAATACCAAGTTCAAGTGTCCAATGATTGAGTTTCCTTCCAAGGTACTTATGGATATCATTGATAGCTGTGATACTATTTCTTTACGAAGAAAAATTCAAAAAGGTCATTTTTTGTTATATAGAATAATCATACTATAGTGTATATGATAGGCCTTTGATAGAAAAAGAGACTTTTCTGCAGAAACTACATTGTACACAGCTGGATTCTTGTATGAAAAGAGGCTTTAACATTATAATTAGGTTATAGTATGAATCTGATAGTAAAAAAAAAGCTTCTTGATGCTATTATATATAGTATTTATAAGTATTATAGTTGAAAGATAGTTCCAAATTGCTCTTCATTATAAAATCGGGCCACTATCTAGCTAAATAATTCACACAATCGTAAAACATTTTTCTTAATCTTATTAGTGAGTTATGTCCCTGCCCTGGGCATTGTACAAAACCTGTATATCTAACTTCCAGGGAGATGGAACGCTAAAACAAACTTAACGAGCTCTGTTCCCATATCATAGCGCTTTAGTACAGCTATATTTAAATGTATAAAGTAGTTATTAAATATTTATATATTATAAATAAATTAGAAAATTATTTAAATAGATTTAAATATGATTTAGATGTGAAGCCAATGACTTATTGGTTCATTATTACAACTAAATGGGTGGGCCTAATATTTTGGATCTTGGCCATTCTGTCATCTTTGATTTCCTTGCGTATGGAGGAATTCATTTCTGAGGTGGGGACAACATTAAGGTGAATTACACTATCACCAAATGTTAGGATGGCAAGTGAGAAAGATGATGGTAGAAAGCAGAGGGGGCCGAGGGCCGACATCTGAACGTGGGCTCCGAACCACGATGTTGGCCTGGCATTACACACATTCACAAATCGTGAAAGCACAAGCTTTGCCAGAGGTGAGGGAAGGCTATGGTAATCAGATAAATTTTTGCCTGGGCAAGGATTAAAGCCCCGAACCCCTAACACAGAAGTCTGACACCTTACCCCTATACCGCCAGGTACTCTCTTAATACAACTAACTAAATTGTAGCAAGCAGCAAGCAAACAATAGCATGCTCTGATGCACCCTGAAGGGGAGCACAAGAGCAAGTTCCAACACGCACCGACCAATTGGTCAAGTCGTGTGGTTCGCAAAAAGTTCAATGTGTCAAAACTGTTACGTTCACGAACGTGTGTCCTTTCCGCGCGAAGGCTGAAGACCTCCCCTGAGTACTGATAGCTACGAAGGTACCCTCACACACTACATACCTTCTCTTGTGATTGTGTTGAAACTGGTGACCAGGTCCTTATTGCTGATATGTGGGGAACTGGTATGAGATGTTCTCTATTTAGTTATATCCTATGACCTGGACATGGTAGGAACGGGGCTCCATCCGGTGTCCCACCACGTTTCCGTATCGTTGCAGGTTAGCTATCAAAACTCTTTCTCCTGAAGTCAGAGCGTTCAAGCTACGTGATCGATGTCTTCTCTCGTTGAATGTTTTATTGGCGTGTCAGTGATTCTTCCTCATCTCCCTCTGATGGTGTACATTCAGCTATTGCAGCTGTAATCTTCATGGTGTCGCTTGTAGTGTTCTTATTATCTTTCTTCCCACTAGGGGTTGGGCTGGGATGGCACATGCTTCTGTTGGGGTTGTCAGGAGTACTAATTATGTATCCAATTTTTTAAAAGGATGTTTTTAACTATTTTAACCCCAATTCTGCTAGCTGTGGAAGGTGAGTATTGCTGGTGATGTGGTTGAGCCTAACCTCCTCTGCATACCTGGCAGACTCTATGGAGGCGTAGGCTGGTCCGTTGTCAGACATCTGCTACAGATAAATTCTGTTTCTTGCAAACACTCTTTTAAAGTGTCCAATGGACTCTGTGATGAAGTTGATCAAATTTGTGCTCTCTCAGGGTGTCGTGAATAGCTGTCTATCTCCACCAGTATGTATTTTCCTGCAGCAAGACATATTTTGGTTGCAACAATTGTCCAGGACCGTGAAGATGCAGGAGATGGCATGAGAGGCTGCTCCAGGTTTGATCCCATCTCAATGCTCTTAACACAAGTATCCACCATGTTTCTAATATTTCCGTTATACCTGGCTACCAGACTGTCAACGTGCCCGTTTTAAACACTTGGTTACGCCCTGGTGTCCTTCATGAACACGTTTCAGTATGGACGCTCGTAAATATTGAGGAAAGTACAGGCAATTTCCTTTTTACTGTCATGTATCCAATTAGCCATAAATATCCTCTCTCCACGAAATATTGTCATGTTTTTGTCATACGTGCTCTTATGGATGTACCTTTTTAATTGTTGTAATGTGGTATCTCTCTCTTGTGCCTCACTAAACTGTTGGAGCTGAGGAGGTCAGAAAAAAATGTGTAAAGCAAATACTTCCAACTATTTCTGATGCAGGATAACCAAATATGGTTCGTTTGACTCCTCTGGAGATCTGGAGGGCACATCAGCTGCCTGAAGAAGCCTTCCTGGTACATATTAGACTCTATAATCCTACCGTATGAGTTTCATACGAAGTCTTTGGATACGTGCTATAAGCTCCAAAATTGGCTTCTGATCTAACAGTAACACTAATGGTCTATGATCTGTTCACAGCATATAATGTTTGCCTGGTAAGAATGTTTCAAATTTCACTGATGCGCATATTGCGGTAAGGAGCTAGCTCTTCATTTTCACATAACACGTTTCTACAGCAGACATGAATCTGAATGCATAGCTAACTGGGCACCGTGACTCGTTATCTTAACGTTGTTTGAGAAGAGATCCCAAGCCAAATGGAGAAGAATCTGATGTTAGTCAGGTATCCCGGGACGGATCAAAGTGTGCCAATACCTCAGTGGATGTTATCAACTGCTTTATTTCGATAAATAATAATAAGTGGATGGAAGTACAGGATAATTCTGTGTCAGTATGAAGAATGTCCCTATGAGGATTTGTTTTATCGGCCATGGGTGCAACTTTATTGACGGAAGACATAAATATGTCTCTATATACATTTTCCTGAAATTAAATTTATCATACGATCTAGTATATCCATAGAGTTGTAGTCACGTGGCACGTTAAATATAGAGATATAATCAAACAACCAGGAATTAACTAACTAATTTTCTTATATATTGAATAAAGTCAGAACATAGGGGGCCTATAGATTATGTATATGACCCTTTATATAATAAATATTTATTAGAACAAGAACAAAGAATGAATATACATTTTATAGAAATTTCCAGCTACTGTCTTTAATTTACACATTAGAGTCTCAAAACGTCAAATCAAGCTATGTTGACCCAATTGTTACCAAATTTCAACAGAAACGTCTAAAAGCTAAAAAATATTCAGTTCTTAGTAATCACTAAAATTATTCATACTTTACAAAGTGGGTTAACATTTTACTTAAAGTGGAGGCAGTTTTGATATATGTATATACAAGTATGTAAAAGAGTGTTTTTGCCTTAAATTCAGCCAAGCGCCTGAAAAAACTTATACCCTCTTATAAAATCCCTTATCCTCTCGCATCTCAACTATTGTGATGTGGTGACTAATGACCTGACAGTTGACCTTGCGGCAAGAATACAAGGACTCCAAAACACATGTGTTTGATTTATATATGACCTCGAGTCACCTGACCTTAATTCCACATACAACAAGAAACTAACTTGGCTATGAAATAAATAAATACGAGTCCTACACACCATGAATATCATAAATAACTATTTACTTACAACTCCCCACAATACCTTTCTTTAAGTATACGCTCGCTCAACTCTAATAATGATGAGATTAAATATAGTTTATTTTTTTATTTTCAAATTTCGCAACCAATTAAATAATATATTACAAGACCTTCAAATATATTTAAAATATATTTATGCTAATGCCATATAATAAAATGACACAAGCTGATAAATAAAAATCCTATTAAAAACAGCTCAATTAAATTGTCAAAATGTTGTTAACTTTACTTAGAATAATCCTTTCTCATTTTAAGAATAAATAATGAGATCAACTAAATGGGTTGAGGGCACTGGAGCCTGCTTGTTTGTCCCCCTATAATTATAAATAATTAGTTATTCTTGGTGGAGATGTTGTATTTGTGATACTTATTAGTTCTTTACCACTTACTGAGCTATTGGAGACTGCTTATCCAGGTATGGGTGATTCTTATTTCATCTTGACTGCTTATTTAGTTGAGTAGCTAGTATTTTTTAATAATCAAATCAGCTACCCTGGCCAGAATCTATTCGCTATCCTATTAAGATTTATTAGTAAATCTGTTTTAATTTATTTATGACTTTGAATATAATATTTTTGTATTTGTAAAAAAATTACATAGCATTTTTAAATTATTTGGAATTGTCTGGTTTAAACAAAAAACACTCTGGTTTGAGAAAAACTAATATTTATGATCTAGTTAATAAATATAGGTACTTAATGGGGCTCCAATCATTATGTATTAATTAATGTTTATTGGTGATTTCGTGAGTTGAATTAATTTTTAAGTTGTATACTAATAATATCCTGATTAATTAAAACCTATATTGAGTATTGGAATATAAAATATTTAACTGTAACTAATACATACATTAAGGTTAGTGTAGTAATTTGTTTTCAGTATAATTTAAATGTTATTGTTTAATAACAGGCTGAAGAATTAATATTGAATAAAAATAAGTAAAACAATCATAAGAAATAAAATGAAGTTTTGTTTAGCAGTTCTGACCATTTTCTTCTTCGCACATGGATTTCCAAGGTATGCACAGTTAAAATATATTTATTAGTATTATAGCTAACCTGATTAATACTATGATTAAGACTTCAAAATTATTAGGCTTTAAACTATTTAGAGTTAAATAGTTACTAACATATTTTATCAGCAATATAATTTATATCGTATAAAGTTGTCATTTTAACATGTTTAGTTGTATAACTTCACACATGTGTAATTTTTGTAAAGAATAAAATTGCAACTAATTACTAAAATATTGTCCATTATGATAATTAGCATTACAATGATACTAGTCATTCTATAGTACCCAGTGGTCCTATTAAACATGATACCTCAAATAATTTAGTTATCATATTTTGTCAACTGTACAATGCAAGTTTATAAATAATTTTCACTAATATCTCATTAAATCTTATGGAAATTAGACATGACTTCAATTAAATTCATAATGAACTATTTATTATCTTACTACCGTCTGGTCTATTTATACCTTTCACTTGACCTTCATGGATGGCTACGAGCAGGAAATGCCCATATTTGAGGTCAAAATGAAATGTATAACCAAACATACCGATATATTCAGAGCCGTTATAGTGTGAAAAGGATGTTGATGAATAGTTTAAGATCGTGGTATGCGGTCTTTCTCTTACACATCCTAATTTAAGAGAGAATGCTCTACACAGGAGTGTGATCATCCAAAACGATTGTTCATTGCACTATGTGTCTAGAAAAAATAGATACATATTTGGAAAGTTAATATATCTCTTTTCAATTGGATATATTTGTTTTAGAGATGTAACTATATTTTTTTCAAATAATTATATTATAAATGACTAATACCACATACATACATACATATAAACGTACATACATACATACGTACATACATACATACATACGTACATACATACAAACGTACATACATACATACAAACATACATACATACATACATACATACATACATACATACATACAATCATACATACATACATACATACATACATACATACATACGTACATACATACATACATACATACATACATACATATAGTCCAATGTTTATATGTTTATAACTGGTGTTGATGGAGATCTGTTTCTTAAAGTATTTCTAGTACCAAACGTGACACCCCTCCAACGTTTGAATATGAAAGCTACATAGACCGTCTCATTAGGGTTATTAATAGAGACATTAGCGTAGAAGCTGAAAATAGACTCGACCTTCCAGACCTGGAACAAGATTTCACTCTTTCTGTGAGTTGTGCTATCTACCTCAAAATACAGACATATTAATATTAAATAATTATTGCTTAATTTATGTATCAATGTTAACAAGGGCTGTTTACATCGATATGTCAGTTATGTATGTTGTGGTTTAAAATGTAAAGTTAAATGATAAGGGGATATAAAATTTTGATATGGAAATATATCTTAGATATAAACAAAAAATTAAAATCTTATTTATATATATTTTTATTTTATGTTAGAAATAAATGTTTAGAAGAATATTGAGAGTGTTGTATTTACAAACATCTTAGTATGTATAAAAAATGATTATTTGATAGAATGAGAGAATGGCCAATATATATTTTAGAGTATTCAGGATATTCATAAATTATTCATTCCCTTATAAACCTTAAGCATCTGTGAACTGTAGTAGTGTACTTAATTAAAAATTATTTCTTTAGTTGTTTTATTAATTCCCTTAAACAATGTTTAGAATGTTTCTAAATGAAAGAATTTAGTAATCATTACAATGGGGTGAGTATAGTCTGGACAACCTGTATATGAGAATCCTTATTCCATCATGTATGTCCGATGATGCTATCTCTTAATATTGAAATATAAAAAGTTTGTTGTGTTTAACGTGTATAGCTTATTATTTAAAATATATTATATTTAACGTGTTCTGATATGATTGGGTTAAGAGGACCGATATATCTTAGAATATTTTAGATAATTATGGATCTGTTCAACGTATTTAGATCTAACTTTCAATTTGAGAAACTTATATATTTTAATTTGCAAAATTTTTATAGAGAGACTAACCCTTGCCAATAAACTGAAACATGAAGAACCAGAGTCAATTTAAATGCATCGTTTGTTTACAAATTATTTAATTTACTTAAAATTTGACTTAATAGTAAATATTTTGATCAGATGGTCGAATTTAATAAGCAATCTACCTTTATTCACTCATGGAAAAGTAATTAATCTGTTTAATCTGACATTTTTTTATCCTTTGATACAATTACTAAAACTTACCTTATTGTTCCTTGTTTTGAATAAATGCTAAGCTTCTCACCATCATAGAATGTTCGCTGATATAAAATATTATTTCAGGATGGTTCATCATATCAGGTTACCTTTACCGACAGACATGTGCAAGGATTCTCTGTCCTCATTCGAGAGGGGCAAGTTACTGAGGACATCAATGGTGAATCCGGACAGGCCATCACCATCACCGCTACGTTTCGTTTACCTGGTGTCCCGGTATGAAATCAATCATCTATATTATGTTTGTTGATATAATTTAAAATTAATTGTTTGGCTTTTTATTTTCATCAATTACTGTTTCCAGCTTGTGGCCTGGGTCAGTTTTTTATTCAAGTCGTATATTTTTCACTACCGGCTGGCAAGGCCTGTCGTAGCTCCATATGCCTTGTTATCTAACTTAAGACTAAGCTAGGCACAAAATCCAGTCCCCATCCATTAATTTATCTATGTGAAACGGTAAACAAATATTTTCATTAACGCTAATTTTTTGGCCATGCCGGTAATTGATCCCGGGACCCTTAGTTCAGTAGGCAGATACGCTACCGACTGAGATAAGGTGTTGGATTGTTTTTCTAATACTCCGAATGAAATTATGAATTTAATTGAGGGTCTAGGTTAAGTGCCCGAAACTAAGAAACAAACTGAAGTAAATATTGTGTAATTATTAAAATAAAATAGTATTTCTGAGTTTTTAGCAATAATAGCGATACATTTCAAACAAACTATATTTAAATTACACTCAACTTTATAAAAAGGTTTTACTAAATTAAAGTTTATTGGTTTGGTGTTTCGTTTCAGTTGATATATTCCTTCTCCGCTCTTGCCACAAATGGCTCCACAGTCAGTGGCGAAATCGAGATAGAAGTGGAGGAACTGCTCTTGGGGGCTGTAGTTTTCTTGGACAAAGAGTCCGACACCAGCTACCAGGCCAGCGCTGGTTCTGTCACAGTAACTGACAACGGGTAAATGGCACATTAAATATGTGTGACGGCTTACATGAGTTAGGAAAACTTCAAATTATCATATGATTTAATTAAATATTCCCTAAATAATCTTTATATGACAGAATATAACAACTTTGCGAATCTAGTATCAATAATTTACCTTAAGACAACTCATAATTACTATAAATTTTTTTTTTCAGTGTTCAGTCAATAATACACATGTGTACAACAAATATAATATATAAATATTTACAAAACTTTTGAAAATGAGCTGTAGAAATCTCAACACTAACAAAAAATATGTCACGCCCCCTCCCCCAGATACTAGACTACATATCTGAGAATCGGCACAGATCTCAGGCGCTCACCGTGGACAATGAGGGGGACTACTTGTTCAGTAAAGAGACATACTGTGTTGAAATGTTGAAGCTTAGCACCTATGGTACCACTTGTGAGCTGGAGGTGGCAGGGCAGTTGTTACCCCTGTAGCTTTGAGAAGTACCGAAATGGGCAAATATTAGTAGTTTTGGGGGATCCTGGTGAGGGTGTAAGGAGGCTCATGTTTACTGGTGATCTGTCCGGGGGTCACTTGATGTGTACCAGGCAAATGAAGAGCTGCCATATTTCTTACAGTTTATTCCACATCAACCCGATACTCCTTCATTGTAATGTCCCGATAATATTCCAAAGAAACAAGGGGGAAAAAAACTCCGTGTCAGGGTTACAAATACAATAAGAGACAAACAATTGTCCAAATCTGCTGATAAATATGCTAAAAGCTGTTCAGAAATTAATCAGAGTGTTTTTGCTGAATATTCACTGAAGAATACGAAGGAAAGGGAGGGACTTCAAGGCTCACCCTGGAGTAAAGAAGGAGCATGTTTAGGCAGAGTGTACACGGTTCACTCCAATAACTTGGAGTGCTATCATCTGTACCTCTTGCTCCACGAGATACGAGGACCAACATCATTCTCAGACCTAAAAACAGTAAATGGTCTCATCCATTCAACATTCCAGTCTGCTTGCAGAGCGTTGATTTTGTTGGAAGACTATGGACATTGGAACAAATCTTTCGAAGAAGCAGCCTTATCTGACTCTCTTTTCAAATTGACAGAACTTTTTGCAATCATGTTGTTTTTCTACCAGATTTCAGACCCGATCCTGCTGTATGAGAAACACAAGGACTGTTTTGTTGAGGATATGAAATTGCAGATGGAGATGGATTGTCCAGATATTGATGTCCACCATGGTCTGGACATAATGTACAAGTGTCTGATGTTGTTGGAAGATGTGGTGGTTTCAAAGGCAGGACATACTCTAGAGCACTAGAGCTTGTCTGAAACAACGAGTGATGCAGATGGTGTCATGGGAAACCGAGACTACCTCAGAAAATTGAACTACGACTTTGATGCTCTGTCGAAAACAGTGTGTAATAATGGTCCAAGGCTACCGGGCGATCAGATTGTGGTTTACAATATTGTTATTAAAAGACTAGATGGTAGAGACGACATTTTTATGTTCTTGATTGCCTTAGGAAGAACAGGAAAACATTATTGATAAACCTGTTACTAGACCAATTTATCTTTAACATTATATTAGCATTAAGTTTACCAATGAACATAAATATTACCTCTTTAGCGACAGTATGTGATCGAACTGAAGTTTCTGTTACGGCCGCTGCAGCAATTACATATGTAGTTCTGCGGGATATTGGCTCAATTAAGAAATAGTACCAGAGTAAAGTCATTTAAATACTGACTATTAGACGACAAAGTCCAATATCAATATTTTAAAAAAACATGAAGAAGGGAAGAATGAGTGAGAAAAAATAAAAACAAACAAATGATTTAATTATGAGCGTCAAAAGGACAATACTATAGTAGCGTATAAGAGAGGGAGAAAATATTAGAGGAAAGCTATTTCAGAGGAACATGTGATCCTTATTGAGGAGCTTGAATTGAAATTTATAGGAAATGGGGAACCACTTTCTAATACTGGAAAGGATATTATAAATAGTATTCTAACGTTTGATAATGTTACTAACCATTCGATAAACGTCACTACTGTAGGATGTGGTGAAACTGTCACTATCACTAATAATAATAATGGTCTATCCTTTTTAATAGAAAAATAAATACATTAGCCTCTATAAGGGATAAGTGTATATTTCATGGAAATGAGCTCCTAGAATTGAATTCGAACCAATTGGAAATAACCATCCTCCCTTAGAAAACAAGGATGACTTGAGCACAGGTCAAAAATATTAACTATACATATTATATGCAATTTCTAGTTGTATGCGCTATTATGATTTATCTATGAGATAACAATAAAAACTTGCATATCTACGGTGAATTACAACGTAAATAGAATTTTTCGTACATTTGAAATATAAAATATCTACAAGATAATCTAAATACAGTGACATAATATATTATAAAAGTATATGCACAAGTTGGGTTCCACATGAAGCTGAATCCATCATGTATGGTCTGTATGGCTCAAAACACTAGAGGAGTCTTATAAAGTATTCTTGTTTTTTCCAGAGCAGTTTATAAATGTAATTGAATAATTAATTCAAAGAAATACCTACATTACAACACCTAAAATATTTTGTTGTGCTTGATCAGTCATCAGTCATCATCTCAAACATCTGAGAGAGATAGACTTGCATCGACAACTAAAATATAAGACGGAACATATGGGAGGAATAAGAAAAATGTTATTCTAGCTATAAACTTCAGAGCCAGAAACTATATTGATATGATAACTTGGTAATCTAACAATACTAACAATGATCAAGCATATTAGTGATGAAGGACTAAAATTGTTTATAACAAGTACAGCACAAGCTAATGAACACCTTACAAAAAGTATAATTTCCTGTCATCCGTGTCACATGCAATTCGTTTAAGTTGGTTACTGAATCGTACATGCGTGTGCAAGAGATGGAATTTTAATATCCAAAGTGAATTTCAAAAATTGATACCAAAATGTTATACTGAGAAACATTTCAATATAAATGTGAAGTGACAATGTTGGTCTCCAACAAATAATGTTACTAATATTTTTCATATAATGTTAAATGTTTTAATATGTACAGTACTTACTGGCAAACACTGGTAAGGTTATTCCTGGAATTAATATACGTTGCTTTTTTAATACAGCTATCTGCTAGTATAAAATTCATATCAGTTTTGGATAGTATTGTATTAATTGAAATCCCATTAATAAATCACAAAAATTTGATATATTTAGAAATATTTTATTCTCAAATAAATATAATTTGATGTACTTTTAAAAGTTTAGATTAAAAGTATACCTTTGTTTATCTTTAATATGATTTAAAGTAGTTAAAGTAAATATTTTTATAAGTGAAATATTCTTGAAAATTTAGGATATTATGCTTCAAGATTAATATTTTAACGATATTTCGGTACCTCAAAATATTTTCATCGATATTTAAAATTTTGCAACCTTAAAACTATTCTCTAAAGTCAAATTTTTCCCCTATTAAAAAACTTAATTAAAAAAAAAGAATTTGAACTCTTGTTTGCATTCAAGCTCAACAGAAGTAAATGATATATTACTTGATAAAGGACCAAATTCGGAATCATTAATAAATATATAAAAGTATTCCAGTATTCACAAAAAAAAATCTTTGTATTTGTTAACTTATAAATCTACTTGATAAAAACAATAGGAAATATTTTCACTCCATCCACTCTTATTCAATAAGATTGACTGAGAGAAATATATGTATATTTTAAATCAATGGCAACCTATGGGTCTCCCAATAAGACATTATTTATTGTAAGGATTTGAAGTATTGATACAGTAATTCTGTCGTTGACAATCTTAAAATGAGGGCGTGCCATGAAATGTAAATGAATTTTTCTAATGGTATACTTTAGTGATCTTTACAACCCTTGTGACCACTACCAATGTGTATTTATATCCTTTTAACTCCCCTCCTAATCTATTTCCACCCTGTATCCAACTCCCATATTAATCCGTATGTTAAATGTACAACCTAAGAACTGATAGCCTCTTTATTATGTCCCTTAGTTCGTTCTCAGCCTCAGTGGAACCTGATGAAGACATCTCTTCCAATCTCTCCGAGCAGATACAGACCTACTTGGCCTCCGAGTTCTCCGATACCTCGAAAACGACTCTGGCGGCGGCGATCGAGACCTACCTTAAAGAAGCGGTCGCCAATGTTAATCCTGACGACTATGTGTACTAGATACTGTAGCTCACTCTAGTACTGTACGACTGTATAATAGCAGACACTCATGTCTATCCATTGGATGTTCAGATGATATGCTATCAAATACATTTAAGTAACTCTAGGAATACAAAACCACGATTTCAATCTGTACAATGTACTGTACATACATTTAGATAAATATAAGTATAAATTATAATTAATGTCTTTAACTAATATCTAAACCATTTTAATGAATATGTGAATTTTTAATACTATAATCTACAGTAAATAAATTATTTAATTAAAATTTACCTAATCAAATATATTTTGGTTTTCTAAGTATTATATTTTTATTTGGTGTTATTTTAGTTGCATCAATATTTTTGCAAGTAAATAAAGCAGCTTTAATCTTAATCAAATCGTATTTTGATATGCCGTTCCGGAAAAATAAGCTAATTCTATAAAATATTCATGTAATTTTAAATCAACTAATTTTAAATAACGCCTTAAGTTTATCTTTAAAATACTCATCTTATGTTACCGTGATTTTTTTTATGTTTTAAATTGATTGTAAGAATTAATATTATAGTTTTAGCTCTATACTATTTTTGAGTTTTGAACACTGATACAAATCATCAAGATTAATATGGTATCTTAATTTATCTTAAAATAGTAAGTAAATATGATTTTAAGAAAGGGTATTTTATTAATATAACCTAGCAATATTAAATATAGTCTTTCAATTATATCCGAAATCTATTTAAACGACTTATATTTTTTTTAATGTTAGCGAATTGATTAAAAACCTCTTAATTTAAATATAAATTAGTATGTTTTTAATATCTCAACCATATAATTGTATGTGTAGGAAATATATTTTTTTTTTGCATTCTATCTTAAAACATTATAATTGATCATTATATTTTTAAATCTGTTTGCAATTTGACCTTGCGTTCATTAACATATCCAGGATATTTATTATAATATTTTATTAACCAATTTCAAATACCTAGAGTAAAAGTTTATTTACTTAATATTTTGTAATAAAACTAAATACATAAGATTACTTATAAGTTATTCAGTTTATATTTTTATTTACCAGATCTATATGGTTGTGAAACATGGCTTCTTAGTTACCTTATATTCCGAAAATAAATTTAGAGTGCTCAAAAATAAGTTGTTAGTAAGATATAAAGTCCAAAAAGGGATAATAATACCGGGGCGAGAAGGTTGTTACAAAATCTTGAGTACTCCTCATAAAGTTTTATTTGGATAATCTAAATTGTAGACTACGATGGCCACGACATGCATTGCGAAAAGGTTTGATTACTTTTACAGGGTAATATATATAAAAAGAGTATATATATGAAGTGTATAGTAATAAACAATATTTAAACACATATTTTGGATAGTTTTAAAAATAATCACCATGTAAATAACAATCATTATGACTGGTATTTTTGAATATTATCTTTGACACTACTATACAGGTACATTGAATTTGGATCAGTGCCAATTTAATGAATTTTAAATCTATGTCTCTTTGGCATCTGCTTGGAAAGGCAGATAAAACAATAAATACAAAATAAAATTTTTTCTGATTAGCCCTCAAAATATGTATTTAGTTTGACAAGTATTTTATGGAGAATATGGGTGATTTTAATATTCAGTGATGTAAAACTTGTAATTTTTATTCCATAACAGGGTATTTGGGAATACCAGACTCAATCAAGGTTTAATCATTAAATACCCGCCTCTGTGGCGTAGTTGGCTAACGTGCTAATCGTGTTAAGCTCGACTGCTGAGGATGGGAAGATCAAGGTTCGAATCTCAGTTCGGGTGAACTGGCGGGGGCGATTCCTAAATGGTTTTCCACTCTCCCTCCACACAAATGTGGGTTCACTTCCTCTAATTCAACCTTCCTAATTCCTAATCCATTAGCGTAATTAGTACTTAGAGCGTATAACCCGAACGAGTAGTAAGACACGGTGCTAAATAATAATAAGATTATTAAATGGGCATGACTAGTATATATAAGTTTCAAAGTAGCTAAAATTTTGATGGTGATAGACTTCTCAATAATTGGATGTAGTGAATAATAATGTGGAATGCCCATTTTACGCAAGCGGTGTAACATGGTAGCCATAAGGGTCTTAGAGAGGAAAAAACTTCCTAAGTACATCATAGGCCACCAATCACCTACACGGAACAAATAACTATTAGATAATGGGGGGCGTAAAAACCGTGACATCGTGACGTCAGAATCTAGACGCTGAGACATAACAGACAACCATCATCCACCACACCAAATAATGAAGATCACTAGTTGTTGTTCTGTAAGACAGTTAGGTCTGTACTTGGTCAGAGCTACTGTGACGGGAAACTCGTGGCAACATTATTTAAAATGGAAATACTAAATCAGTGATGAAAATACTTTATCTACAATCTGTACCAATAAGACCCTACAAATTACTGAATGGAAGAAAGATCATATATGCAATCAGAACTAAAGATAATGTAAGAAATAAATGAAGCATACAAGAAGAAATTTGAAACCATGTTTCATGGAGATAAAGTGTTTGAGGAATTGAATATATCTGAATCACTCTGAAGGAGTGAGGTTGGCATCCAGACGCCAGTTATAAATACCCTCTCTAATATTTTAAAACAAATAGTTTTACTGCTGCAATATAAAATAGGAAAATAATTTTGATTGAAGATATTAACAGACATTCGAATGGAATTAGAAATAAAATATAATTGATTTAATTAAAATGGTCAACTTTCTGGAAGTCGAAAAGATAACATAAAATTAAAATAGACATATTGACTTCTATCTAAGAAGGACAACAGTAGACCGGTCTATGGTTTATCAATTTCAATCCACCAAAATATAGTTATATCCAAATTTTAATCTAGTTTTGACTAAGCTAACTATATAGATTGATGCTGTCGACGAATGAAATACAAGGAACGTCTCCTAAAAGCTAAGGTCGAGCTCATTGGAGACACATGATCGTTGGACCAGGATAACACAGGTCTTCGGAAGTAAGTTAGTCTATGTTCATATTAGTTCAATATTGTTATAACATGACTTATATTGATAGCTTGAAATGTTGAAAGCTGTATTTTATATTGAGCACTTTGGTCTGGTGGTCAGACATCAGTGTAATGAGCCACTAAGATGTATAAAAACTCGAAGCCATCTACTCACTCATTGAGTAGTGGTGTTCCTCTTGCTTTAGCACGTGACTAACTTTAACCAATAGTCTATGCCTAATGCCACTATGAATCAAGTGCATAGACCAATGGCTCGCACTGGATATACATTGGTTATCACAAATTTGGGTGTACCAACATGACTATGTTTATGAAACTGTTTTTTTTTTACATAAAAATGTTGTCCTTCACTCTCCATTTTCAGGCATTGTTAGCACACGGATCACGACGGCCGTACTTACTTGGCTTGCTCTGGTTAGGATTGTCATTACGGTTACTCCCCGAGATTAATCCACTAAATACTGGCTTTTGTATTGGTGTAATTAGTCTGTGGCCATTTAGCTATTCGAATCATCTGGAATAAGTTTCTTCCAGAATGAACTACCAGTTATTTTACTAATCAATTTTCCAGTGGCCAAATCATTGACTTTGTGAACTCATCTCAAACATACTTCCATCTATATGACGTAGCTCGTCAAATTGGCTATATGAGTGTTTCTGCATAATTTATTACTCTCATACAATATTTCTAGAGCTTTTAATTCCAATATGTTATTTCCAACTCCCTGGTAAGTTGGATTTAAGAAATGAGCAACATATTATTTGGGAGTAACGATACTTTGTAGCAAAATAATTGCAAAGTGGTACTTGGGTCTATATGGTAAAAGGTATACTCTCATAGGATATTTATAGATTATAGACAATGAACCGGTGTATACAGGCCTCCTACAAAATAAAGATATAAGAATGGGGGGAAAGACAGTAATCTCCGCTAAACCAAATTAAAAAAACCTAGAAATATAGTATTGGGTTTATGGACATATATGACCAAATATTCAGTGCACTAAAGGAAAGAAAGGAACATTTTTTTTTATATATAAAAGCAAGATCATGGACAATATTTTCAAAACACGTGCCATCTGCTAAAATATAAAAGTGAGAACAAATGGCAAGTGGTATGTACTAAAAGTGAAATAGTGCCTGTGCCCTATGAGAAGGTAGTTGTATAACATTTCTTTTAGCTACTCCCTAAACGAGGAAGGAATAGACCAATTATTATTATTTGGGAATTGATCGAATTTTCACAATACAAGTGACATTATGTGTAATTATAAAGACCCTCGCCATGGTTGTCACGACCTATATAATTAATTTTTATGTACGGATGTTGGTAAACTTAAAATTTTGGTTTTCTTAGGCGGTTTTTCCTACCCACACTTGCTATCATAGTTTAACTACCAGATTGGAATAAAAAGAAAGGAATTTGAAAGAAACAGCTAAAACCCACCATTTTCTTTATCAATAAAGACAAAATGTCAGGCAATAAATGTTTGACTCATATATTTTAAATAAACGGCAATCCAAACTAGCACAGCTATGCATTGATGTTATTAAATTATACACGGACACCGTAATCAAACCCAAAACTTGGCTTAGTGCACCACTTAGCTATCCAGTATTCGTACCATACTCAGGTTCATTCTTCACTCATATATTAAGACTGAGTCTATGATGGACGTGTGTAAATCGTCAGCCTCATATGTGCGCTTAATTGATAACGCAAGATATCCGATATCACAGCCACATGCAACCCTGTAGGTCTGTTGTGCTGACAAAAATACATTCCAAGATATTAACAAAATGAATTTAAATCACTAAAAACACAAGGATGCAAATCATTATAATTACAAGAACAAACATATAGACGGATCCTGGATTGCTCAATGGTAGAACATTGGCACTCTAAGCCAAGTGTTAAGGGATCAATTCGTGCTTCCAGGTGTATTTTTCAATTAATTTAAATTAATTGAAATTCTGTCTATTCATTAAGGACATTTTCGTTATTACATTGATTTAACACCTTGTGTTGTTTTACATTGAGCATATTGTTTAAGCTTTATATCTACAGATCATTAGGATTTAACGTATAATTAATTATCTGACATTAAATATGGAGCTTTTACATTATATAAAATATTCTTAACTTCATCTTATGGCCATAATATTATTTCAAATTGGTAAAATTAAGTAAAATAAATGGTATGAAACTCCGTATGGACTTTCTCACTCTATTGTTTAAAAATAGAGATAGTTACTCAAAATATGTGATAAATGTGAAATGAAATAATATACACCAGAAAACCCTTGCATAAATTTCTCCATAGTTAAGTAAAACTATTTTTGATTCCCCGTTTTAAATTTTATAGTTTTATTTTTAAAGAATTAAAGGCCTCATTTGTATATTTAGACTAATAAAATATATTCATATTGGATCCAAAAGGGTCAACACTTCGTATTAAAGTTTCTATTTCCTTTTCAAATTTTTTACATTTTATTAGGTGTTACACATCTTTAGGTCATTTCATTGTAATTAAGTTCTTTTTTATATATCTTGACCAATATAAAATTGTAAATATCGACTATTGTGTCTAAAATGATATCGATCGATCATTGTTGTAAAAACATTTCAGCCAAAAGGTTAAATAAAAAAGGACATACCCTTTTTGAGAGACTTACTAATATTTAATTACTCTGTGAAATCAAAGAATTTATTATTACGTTAAACATTAGTATCTCTGTACAGCAAAAGCTCACAAAATTGTATTGATATATTTACAAATATATCCGAAAATATTGGTTTTAAAAATATATATTTCAATAAAAATATATTTTTAATAGTGCTACAATATTGCCTAAGTTATTTAGTATCTAAAATATTTACGGAGATAAGGAAATTACTGCTTTTGTAGGGTACCCTAAAACTCGTTTTCATAAGGAAATTAAAATAGTCATTTTGTTTATAATCTTAATCAACGTCGAGATATGAAATTTAATCAAAATCGTTACAGCCGATTTTGAGAAAATGGATTTTTATTTTCTTTTAGCCCTTTACTAAACTACTCTTAATATTAGTGTTAAATATACACACAGACAGACAGCATTGCATAAACCACAATTTTGTGTTTGGGGGTCATGCAACGTCGACATCCATCAACATCTGCAGATAGATTTTTTTTACGGTTGCAATACTTGTCTTGATCCTTAGTGTTCGAGAAGTTTATATATATATATATATATGAGTTTAGCTTGAAAATTATTGGTTTTATAAAAAGATGTTTCAACTAAAAATACTTCTTTTATAAATAAAACTACATATTTTCAGTGGTAAGTCATTTCATATCTTAAATAGTTTTGGAGATATGATAAAAAAAATGAAAATTTACGCAGCAGACCAGAATCCTTAAATTAATTTTGCCGAAAAAAATGAAGTAGCCATTTTGTTTATAATATTGATCAATGTTTATAAACGAAATTCAATCAAAATCGGTAAACCTGATTTTTAGAATATCAATTCTTTCCTCTTTTTCCATTCAGTAAACTACCCTTATATTTATGTTTAGATATCCAAATCCAAAAACCTCTAGGGGAAACCTATGAACACCACAAATACAAAGTTTCAGTCAAATCGTTAAGATAGTTTAGGCTCTACTCCAGGGTACAGACAGAGAGACGGTAATTCAAAAACCAATTTTTCAGATTTGGTGGGTCCGGAAACGTCAAGATTCCTCAAAATCTCGAATTAGAATTTTTTGACGATCACAATACTTTCTCTACATGTAAGATAACGAGAAAGTAAAAATGAAATATGTATTTTATGTTTGTTTTCGGTTACGTACACATTTTGTAATTGTAATGATATTCGTATCAATGGTATCTTTCCTGTTCGTCATGCCAAAGTTGATCATTGTCAGTGATTGGAGATTAAACTTCATTTTTAAAAGCGCGTGTTGCATGGAGTAATTTACAAACGTTAAAATATAAGTTAATCATACCTTGCATGATATTATACAATTAACTCTAAGAGGTTGAACCCAAAAATATAAAACATAATCAGAAACACTTTAGTTTTATCATGTGTCATTATTCAAATGTATTCGTACTTTCTTTTAATCTATGAACCACTTTAATTATTTTTAATATGATGTGACAAGTAAACATCTGAAGGACCCGGTAGAAAAAACTAAAATGTTAATCGTTTTTAAATATGTTGCTAGGTGGCAGTTGAAAATATTTATGTTGTAAAAAAATACACGAAGGGTACAATGGATGAACAATAAAAATCACATTACAAATATTTTTCAAGATAGCAGCTTTTATATCCCACACAATAAGAACCCCGGCATTGGTATGCTTTTTACCTTATCGCTCTCTTACAGGTAGAGAAAGTATTATGATCGTCAAAAAATACAACTCGAAATTTTAATGCATGTCGTCGTTTCTTGACCCAATGAAGCAAAAAGAGTTGTTTTTGAATCTACATCTGCCTGTCTGTCTGTACCTCGGACTAGGGTCTAAACTATTTTACTGATCAGTCTAAAACTTGGTATCCTAGTATTTTTATATAGTTGCGCCGAGGGATTTTTGGAATTAGCTATCTAACCCTAAGATTAAGGGTAGCAACTGAAGGGAAAAAAGAGAAAAATTGCGTTTTCTTAAAATTGGCTCTAACGATTTTGATTTTATTTCTTATCTAAATATTTAAAAATATTTCAAACAAAAGGCATACTCTAAATATTTAGGATACATGACTAATTTTTATGGTCTGATGCGTGGATTGTTAATTTTTATCATATCTTCATAACTCTTTGAGATATGAAATTACTTATTATTGCAAATATGTATATCTAGTTATAATACAAATCTTATGCTTAAAATTTATTTTTATAAAAACAATAAGTTTCAATATATATATATATATATTAACTTTTCGAATACTAAAGGTAAAGTATAGTGACTGTGAAAAAAAAATTGGATGTGAAATGTGGATAAGTGTCGCCGTCTCATGATCCCCAAACACTAAAATTGTTTTTGTAAGCCGTATATTTGTGTGTTTGTTTAACTCTAAAATTGTTTTTATAAGCCGTATATTTGTGTGTTTGTTTAATTCTAAAATTAAGAGTAGATTAATAAAAATTGAAAAGAGAAAAAATTGATTTTCTCAAAATCTGCTCTAATGGTTTTTATTAAAATTCATATCCAAACGGTGATTAAGATTATAAATAAAATTTATATTTTAATTTTCCAATGAAAATGAATTTAGAGTACTTTACAGAAGTGAAAATTTCCAAATCTACGCAGCTATTTGAGATAATAAATAACTTATCAGTGCAACATTTTAGTACTACTAAAAATAAAATCTTTTATTTGAAATATTTCCTAAAATAAAACAATAGTTTCGAATTTGGCAAATATATTAATACAATTTTGACAGCTTCAGTTGTACAGAGATACTACTTAAGATTTAACGCATTAATTTTCTAACTCCATAGAATAGGTAGATAAGTAACTCTATCAAAAGTTAATGTTCTTTTTTCTGTAACTCTTTGGGGAAATGTTTGTACGGCAATGATCTAGTTGTATCAGTTTACAATTGATTGTCAATATTTATAAATAAGAAATCAAATAATAGTTCAATAACCATAATATGTGAGACCCATAATAAAATGACGAAAATTTTAATTGGAAATCGAAATTGTAATACCAAGTATTGACCCTTTTGGACCCAATATCGTTCTTTTTTTTTGTACAAACCTACTAGTGAGGAATTTAATTCTTTAAAAACAAAATCATACAACTTTAATCCGGGATTCAAAAAATTTTTGACGTAAGTATAACGCAATTTTTGCTCGAGCTTGCTATTATATATTATTTCCTTTCAAATATATTACGAGTTTTGATTAAATAACTCCATTTTTAAACAATGGTGTGAGAAAGTCCGTGCGAAGTTCTGTGCCATTTACTTCCTTTAACCTCTTAGGGGAAATGTTTGACAGCAATGATCTATCACTATCATCTTATAATCAATACTTAATATTTACCTGTTTTATTAGACTTAATTTATAAATGAGGAATTTAATCAAAATGCGATACCCATAAGATATGTCACCCCTAATAAAATGTCAAAAATTGTTAATGGAAGTCAAAATTTTAATATGAGGTAATGACCCTTGTGAACCCAGTATCGATCATATTTTTTGATCAAAATATACTAATGAGGACTTTAATTCTTTATAAAGAAAATCATAAAGCTTAAATCTGGATCCAAAACATGTTCAACTTAATTATAACGCAATTTTTCTCGGGTTTGCTAGTGTATTTGACTAGTTTCACATATATTACGAGTTTTGTGTAAATTTCTCAATTTTTAAAAATTGAGTGAGAATGTCCATGCGCAGCTCTTTATCATTTATTTTAATTAATTTAAATATTACTGAATCCTCTCTTATCTATAATATAAATAACTTTAGAATGGTCTCATTATTGTCTTATACTTATTTCTAATCAGTATAGAAAACACTAATTTTTAATAAATATCCAAAGAAAAATAGGCAAATCATCTTGGTGGAAGCCAAAAACAATGGGTCCATAACATAAACGAAAAGTGTATGGACTTTGGATCAAAAAATATTGAGGATCTCTAAGATAGGTGTTAAATAAGAAGATTATATAATTTATTCCAGTGTGCTTTCTAAACAATATATATCTATTTAAAATTAAGAATTATGCTTTAGACACAGATGATGCAATTTTTTTTCTAAGTTTTTTGCGTCGTGTTTATCCGTCCCCCTAAGAAACCTAAGCCTTACACAAAATTGTACATGGTGGAGATTATTTATGATATTTGAAATTATGGTATGCCTTCAACCTTTTGAGTATCTGTGGTTAAGTATTTCTGGGTGCTATTCAGCCGCTGAAGGAAGTTTCTTCAACCAAGTGCCCAAAAAGGGTTCTCGTTGTCCACTTCGCTCCGAATATGACCAATTTGGCAGGCTATCCTTACCACATATTGTCAAAATACATTCTTGGTTGGTGTAATGCTTTCAAACTAAGTTCAATATTGAGTGTTTAAAAATTGCACATCTGAACTAATGTTTGTTTCGTCCTGAGGTGATCCTACACTAAAGTTACAAACCACTTGAGTTTTGGTATGATTTAAATTGCGCTAATAATTGGTCTGTCTGGTAGGAAAACTAGAGTTAGAACACTGTGCACCATTTCCTTTATCTGTGAAGAAAGATGAAGTATTACATCCCGTAGAAGTCACGGAATACAAGTAGAGCTTCTGATTTTTCTGAATATGATATCAAACCCATAGCCGTTATGTTCAAGTGATAATAAAATAATTTCCTATCTATAACCTCTCAAAATAGGCTATTTTTGTTTTTATTTGTTGAAGAGATCATTGTCCAAAGGACGAAAGTTGGTATTGACATTCCGTGTCATGACAGCTTTGTGGCCTGGTCCATCAGAAGCACAAAGAAAAATGTTAACTTCGTCTTGACTTCATTTAGAGAGTAATTCTAGTCCTAACCAATTAAATTGTTTGAATATTTTATTACCAAAACTTTACTCCTAAAATATTTTCAAGATAAAGTTGATTATATTTTTTTTAAACGTTTAAAGTGAATCAAAGTCTACTCCTCGTTGAAGTTATCCACATGGGTACAACTACGTGGTGGCTCGTGTATAGGCACTGCGTAACTGTAGCACCCCTTATTTCTAGTTGATATTATCGATAACATTTAATATAATGAATCATTTTTACTTTAATTATTTATTTATTATTGTAGTACAATATATATTCCTTAAGCTTACTGTCATTACTTCAGTAGCCATCCCCCAGTTTATGAAAAAGATACAAAAACCTTTATATGGAACTGTGCACTTCACAGTGCTAGCAACGTTGTGTTTGACTGTTGTACGCATGCACATATAGTAGAGGGGTGGAGAGGAAGGCGATACTGCTAGGTAGAGAGAGTACTGTTGCTCTCACAGTGCCTGCTCTGGTGTGATGGTGGAAGGAGGTTTTTTTTTATTTAGCGTGTGTAGTGATTAAAAACCTTGTACCATATTCTTAAATGTGATAAAATGTAGAAGAGTGTATAATTATATTATTATTCTGCATCCAGCTACTCTTTTTGATTCATATTTTTTCGTTTTTTTTATTTAACAGAAAAATTTAACCATGGCCTTGCATCCCCAAGAAAGAAGTTCTGTGACTGTAACTAAGAAGTGTGTGACTATATATGTTTTGATATAATGGACAGATATTCTTCCACTAAACAATTAGTAGCTGCTAAATTGTTCAACAAGAATTTCTTCACTAGATTTAAGAATGAACATCCCACAAAAGAGATAGTGCTGACCACTGAAGCTTATCCCATGATTGACAAAGAAAAGCTTGAAACTGAACTAAATATATTCTATTGTAGGACTGATATTCATGAATTTTGCCAGTTAATTGATCTGCTGAAATTTATCTTGGAAAATAATCTAGATGATGTTTTTAGTTAAATTATGAAACTGATAAAAATCCTCTTGACAATTCCCATGATTACATCAGATGCAGAGCGCTGATTTTCAAAATTGAAAAAAAAAAACTTTTTAAGAAGCACTATGAATTCGGAAAAACTAAATGCACTTGCAGTACTTTCAATGGAGAAAAATTTCCACAATTGTGATCCAGAGATCAAGGAGGAAATTATTGAACATTTTGCGCAAATTAAAACAAGAAGAATGGATTTCATTTTTAAATTAATCGATCAAGCTTAAACTAATACAATTTAAGCTAAAGTAAGAAAAACAGTTTGGTTTTTTGTTAAGATTTTATAAAGTTACTGAATACATTTTCTTTTTATACATGTTTTTTCCTTTTACACAATTTTAAAACAAAGGCTAAAAAAATTATGGAGAAGCACCCTCACTAATTTTAACTACGAGCCGCCACTGATTTCTAGTGATTTTCATTGTAAATTGTAGTAAGGAGATAGTTATAAATATAATTATAAAAAATATTATTTATGTAACATTTGATATTACCTGAAACATGTAAAACAATTTTAAGTCATTTAAATAAATATTGAATTAATTTATTGAAAATGAAAAGAATAATAAACTTATAAAAATCAGAGATTAAATATCTGAGAGTAGTCTATATATGTTACAAATTTATTAATCACAAATTTTACAATGATCCAATATTATGAAATTTGATAAAAGTTAGTAAGTGCAATTCTTAACCCTATATAGGATCACTAAGTAAGGGCAACATTAATTTGACAGAAAATTGTAAATATTGATGAATTAGAATTAGAACTGCACAACATATATAATATTAAAATATATGACAGATCATATCAATAATAGATTGTAAGATTTGGTAAGGTAAAAGTACAATTGTATATGTTTTGCCTGGAATAAATATTTTTGAGATTTATATATGTAATATTTATATTTTAAATTTTAAAGAAGTAAAAATACCATGTTATTAATGACACATAATAAATTTTGTTAGTAAAAGGTTGACGTTGATGTCCCTTATCTGGTTATTTGTCGGTACCTTCCCTTATTAATTGAATGACTTGGTCATCAATAGTCTTGGACAACATGTTTGGGCGAGTTACGCCATCATCAGGTTTCAGGTATAAGATTGGAAGAAAGACGTTATTCCAGATATTAACACATTACAAGAGCATGCATACATACATACATACATATTTACACCTATATAGAATGTAGCATTTAAAATATTACCTTAATCTAATATTCATTAAGAGATGTTCTCTTCCAAATGATCACTTGAATAAAAGTCATTTTTACCTTTACCATCTATAATGGTTATTTTTAAAAAGGATGAAAACAGATAACCGTTAAGGTACAGTTAAGTACCTTTAGGTAGGTAGGTACGTCTTATAAAGAAAAACAGATGCAAAATTTTGTAACAAAGACCTCAAAAAATCCAGTTAGCTTATCACCCCTCTTAACAGAATAAAAATAGCGCCATAAATTACAAAAAATATAGCTTGTTGAATAATTTCTTGGCAAAAGATTAAATAGAGAAATCTTCTTTTTTATCATTTCTATAAAAATTGAACACCTGAACCTAAGGAAATGTTAATTTAATTTAAATAACCATGACATCATGCAATTGTATTTAAAAACAATGGAAGAGGTTATTTGCTTTATCAACCTGTGTTGATTCAAAGTCCTTAATAGTATAAGATTACCAACAATTATTTATAGTGACAAGCTAACTTATGTGATCCTATAAATACCTAGACTACTCAACTTGAATTTAATGTCAAAAGTCTTCATTTTTCCTTGACCGAAATTTTAAATTGTCTTCCAAAATGAAAACAATCTATTCAGTGCTCCTCTTGCTACCAGTAATATTGGGACATCCACACAATAAAAGGTATGTATTATTACAAATATTATGTACAAAAATTATCCTACGTGATGAATATAGCTCTACTTTGTTGGGCATTATTTGTGGAAAAGCATTTATGAAATGAAAAATATTTGTTTATTTTAATTCTATAGTTCACTTTAGAATATACTATATTTTATATTATGATCATGGGACTGGATTTGGTAAATGTAATTTATATACAATATGTTATATAATATACGTTTTCTTATAGAAAAAAATGGTTTGGTTAAATTTTCTTTTTAGTATTCAGAAGAATATTTAAAAAAAGGTGAGATGAAAATAATTTACTGAAGTGATGACCACAATGAACTATTTATCATTGCGGGGTTGTTCGAAATTCTAAAATGGGACATATTTTTTATTAGTAAGTATAGTTTAAATTTGATAAAATAAATAATGAGTGTGGTTAAAAAAAATGTTTTACAGCTTAGTGCTTTGAAAGTTTTTGCTCCGCAATAACAAGACAAATGGGATGTTTTGTGGTTAATTTGTAAAGGTAATAATATCAATAACAAAGTTCCTACATGTCAATTAGGTGTTTTTAATCTAATAACAAATGAATATTGAAATCAATGAAACAATTAAATTTATAACTAAGAATTGATAGATTTTGTGATAATTGTAGGCCTACAAATTTACAAGTATTATATAAATATATATATTTTAACTTGACTTTATTGAAATGACAAAATAACCTAGTTCAAAATACGATTTAAAAAAAATAATATTTAAACCAATGATAAAACATATATTATTATTAAAAAATTAACAATTACTTTCACATTTCAGGCAAAACTAAATGTAAATGTACATTTTAATATTTATTACTAATTTATTCTTTTCCAAATAAATATAATTCATATCGTGAAAGTTTAATACGTTTTTCATTCTCTTATTTGTGGAAGATGGACTTAACTGCCATAATTTTATGATTAGTTTAAATTCAACTTATTATTATTTGGTATAGCAGAGAGTGTTTTGTGAGATAAAACATCTAGTCCATCTTTCAGATCTAATGATAGTCGTAGCATTTAAACTTTTCGTCTAAGCATATTATAAGTTTTATAAAATCCAAGATTATATCATTTATTTATTTAGCACTACGTCTTAGTAACCGTTCAGGTTATATAGTTAAGAAGTAATTACACTAACGGATTAGGAAATGGGAAGGTTGAAAATTGAGGAAGTGAATCTACATTTGCGTGGAAGGAGAGTGGAAAATCATTTATGAAAACCACCCCCAGTTCACCGGACAAAGATTCGAACCTCAATCTCCCAATCTTAAGCAGTCTAGCTCAACATAAAACTCTAGAGCTAGCAAACTACTCCACTGAGGTGGATACTATCAGCTAACCTACAACTATGTTATAGAGGCTTGTCAATCAAGGATATCGCTTTAGTAAGTTTTCAAGGTCTAACAATTTTGGCCTCACTTGTAATCACACTCTAGTGGGCTGGTATTATATTTCATATCCACAGGCATGGTGTACGAAATGTACCATATGTGTATGTACGTATGTATGTATGCATGTATGTTTGTATGTATGTCTGTATGTCTGTATATATGTATGTATGTGTGTGTCTGTATATATATATATATATTATATGTATGTATTTATTTATGTATGTGTGTATGTCTGTATGTATGTATGTACTGTATGTGTGTATATCTGTATGTATGTATGTGTGTATGTGTGTATGTATGTATATATGTATATATGTATATGTGTGTATGTCTGTATATATGTATGTATGTACTGTATGTGTGTATGTCTGTGTATATGTATGTATGTATGTATGCATGTATATATGTATGTATGTACTGTATGTGTGTATGTCTGTGTATATGTATGTATGTATGTATGTATGTACTGTATATATGTATGTATGAATGTATGTATGTGTGTATGTCTGTATATATGTATGTCTGTGTATATGTATGTGTGTATGTCTGTATATATATATGTATGCATGCAGGTCTGTATGTATGTATGTGTGTATGTATGTATATATGTAAGTATATATGTATATGTGTGTATGTCTGTATGTATATATATATATGTAAGTATGTATGTATATATGTATGTATGCATGTACTGTATGTGTGTATATGTATGTATGTATGTATGTATGTATGTATGTATGTATGTATGTATGTATGTATGTATGTGTGTATATGTATGTATGTATGTATG